>JANSTX010002319.1:10833-22247 GCA_027564355.1 Penthetria funebris
AAGCGCTCTTTTCACACTCTAAGTTTTTTCTCTAGAAAAAAGGAGAAAACCGGAGATTATCATTGCTAGTAAAGTTGAAAACAAATATGTACTAATATGGGAACATAATAAAACCATCTACATAAGTGAGGTATTTTTAATATTTCTAATTATTCAAGTAATCTAAATTTTGTATATAGAGAGCGAAAGTCCTAATCTTTAAAGTTCTCATTATGAAGGATCAGATCTAACGCTATTGATTGTGATTTACTCAGTTTCAACGAAAATTACAATTTCTGATTTTAATTACATAATTTCCATGTCGATTGCTATGAGTTGACTACAAACAATTACGATGGTCACATTAGTGCCACTCGGCATAAGAGATCAACTTCATCGACTGAACTCAAGCTTTTCGTCAATGCTTTAGTGTACACTTAATGTAGACGTGATAACTCTGTTCAACGTGATTTTGTTGATGGTATTATGTCCACTATTTTGTTAATCAATAATCGATTTTTCGCCACTCCTTCATAAAAGCATCTACGTAGCGAGACAGACGTCAACTTGTAACTAGAAAATATTTTGAGGCAAGGTTTATTTACGACACAAAAAAAAATGGCTACCAAAATGAATTATCATAATTCACAACGCATATATCAAATTAATTATTGGAACACTTATTCTCGAACGGATTCGTTTTCTTAATTCGATCACTTTTGCGTGCAACTTTGATTGTTTTGAGTAAGTATATAGGATTTGTGAATGAGAGTCCACTTGCATTTAAAAATAGATTTATTTTTCCATTGGTACACGTACTGTCCCAATACAATATCAATCGTGAATAATAAATAAACATATTGTGCCATGTATAAGGCATATATTATTTAAGCGTGATGTATGATTATTATGTAGTGTGGGTTGTTAAGTAAATATAATAGAAAATTTAATATGTCTTTTCTTTTAATTTTGACTTCTATTGTAATAAAAGCCATGATATGTTCTCTTTACGTATTGCATGCATTGTTCAGCGTAACTCTTTTTATATAATGATTTCAATGGTGAACTATAGACAACCATTATACTCGTTGGGTGTCTATAATTTGTCGCCAATTTATTGATATTTAAGTAAAATTGTCAAGATATAATTTGATGTAATCAATGTAATACGATAAGTGTTATATGGGAGCCTTTACATGACTACATCTCTTGCCAACTAATTTCCTTAATATTGCAAGCTCTCTACCTTGTCTGTTATTGTATTATCGACTTCAAGACGGCATGTTATCATTACAATCAGTTCTTACACATTCTGAACTTATTTGGTCGGAATATCATCGAATATTCGCACTTTACCCATAATGGGATGCAATAACACTCCGTATTTCTGAAGCTTTTACTTAGCAGTATTTCTCTTAACTGGTCATTGAGCACAGACCTATTTAGCAGCTCGTTTAATTACTCTTCTTGCCTGTACATATGTTCTATCTCATTTGAGATAAAAAAAACATTTCTGTATTTAATTGAATTTTTTTTTTTGGCTCACTTTCCGGTCAGCTTTCTTTTATCAGATAGTAGATTCCATGTTATTGTAATTTGCAGTGTGATGTGACAGGTCTTCTATAGTTTCAAAGTATTATTGTTGATGTGGAATTTAACTCATTAGAATGGTTAATTCAAGCCAGTTTAACAACTCATTTTTGTCTATGAGATTTTCTTTCCGCTTATGTTCAACGATCATAAAAATGACAAGAATAATAGCTTAGGTAATTGCTTTTTTGATCACTTCGTCATTGATTATTGTTTGACTAATAATTTCATATTTTTTAATTTACCGAAAATTTTAGTACCATAAAACACCATTAATCGATTTCTTCGATATTTTCTAGACCTTTATTTATCCTTCTCCTAATTGAACAGTTAATTGATTTTTTGTCAATAGACTTTGGCAATCCTGTATTGAAATATATATTTTTTGGCAGTATTTGTAATTATTTCGATTAAGTTCTTATTGTAAATTGTGTATATAAAATTTGAAAATAACTGTGTATACGTACGACTTCATAAAGTATGAACTTTTAAGGTCAAGTTTACATAATGCATGCTTTACAATTACAATGTTTGTTGATAATTTTTGATAATTTAATCAATAAATTTACATATTATTGGAAAATAGCGTATAATAATGGAGGCAAAAGTAATTTAAGGTCAAAATGGTATATTTAGTCATAATAGAAAACCTATTGTCGTACGAGTTCATTCTTACAGCGGGTACACATAGTAAATACCTATATGAGATAATAAAATTTACATTGTCAAGGTTTTGATACTGAAATTAGCATTATTTCTTTGGAACGATAACGAACAAAAAAAAAATATTTTCACTATACTTTTAGTTAGAATTTTGCATTCGTTGTGATAACAAGTTAAATATTTAATAACCTATCAACGACAGTGTAACAGAAAGTTAGTTTTGATGGCGACATTAGCTTTAATTAATTTTGCTTTATTTTTGCTTCAACTTTATTTAACTTCGACAGTATGTTCGAATTTTATATGGCTATACTTTTGGGATTGTTATACAATGAGGTCTGTATATATGTTTTAATGAATCTCATGTGTAACTGATTAATTATAGTACAGTAGTAACTCTATTGGCGTAAAATTCATCGCACCGCCAAATTTTATGAAGTGCCATACTGCCATCTTGTTAAACAATTAAGAATTAGTTGTGTTAATTCATTTTTCGGGAACTATTCAACATAACAATTATCACAAATTATAACAAATTAATATTTTAGTTTACAAATTTATTTGAATCTTATTTTTTGCAGTGTAGATTGTTTATTAAATTTTTATTTAATAATAATTTCTTAGCTGCAACATTCTGATATTTTCTCAATAATTGTTTCCATGAATGTCTATATTATTCTCGATTATTTGAAGGACTTTCCCTAAATTGTTATTTATTATTTTCGATGTTTCATTTTCGTTGAATATTGGTAATAGATGGCGTAAGTAAGTGCTTGTGAAACAATTGAGTATTGACGATTTTGATGTTACGTCATTTTATTACTACACTAATAATTTATAAGATCATTATATCTATGTGTGAGCATAAATAGTGTAAATTATAAATAATTCGTTTTAAAAATAATCAACCATAAATTTTTTGAAATTCAACTTATCAAACTTTTTCGAATCCTGTTGTGTACGATACCTAACATCTGTATCAGCAACACCATGTTTTGCAAAAAAAAAAAAAAAAAGAAAAAAAGAAAAATCACTAAATATTGGAAGTCCTTTATTCTCATCTATTTATTCACCATTGACCATAAAGTTATATGTCAACAATGTATCTTATCTTTATAACAACTGGTCGGCTGAAGCCCCTAGATTTACCTCAATCGAATCGAGTAGAAATGACGTTAGACTGATTTATCTGAACGCTTTTAAATTAGCATATGCTCTATTTGGTATTCAGAGAACAATCTCTATGCCATAGGTATATGCGTTAGAGCTAGACTATGTATCGGTTGTATTACATATGTTAGCATAATGTTTCCAGTATTTTGAAACATTGTTGGCAAAAATTATTTTCTGTATGGACCCATTCAACTTTTTCTTTTATCGATTATATAAGTTCATGAGTTAAGCCAATTATCGTTGGAAACATATCTTATGACATTTGAATTTATCATTGAATTTGTACCTCATCATTGTTAAATTACACATTTTGGAAAATGTGTTTCAATTAATAGTTTTAACGATTCAATACTATTATTTGTGTATTCACTAATAAAGAATTCATAAAGGTTCCATGTTCTGGGTATGTTATTATTTTTGAATACTGAAGAACTTGAAAGTTTTGCACAACAAATAATGGCGGGACCACTAGTGACTTTTTAGCTTGGAAATATTGCATGTAAATTCAAATTTGAACTCAAAATTAATATTTACTATCAATGGACTAGTTGCATATATTTTTTTTTTTCATTTTTATTATTAAAGATCATTATGTTCTTCTCAAACAGTTGACAATCCCCAACTTCTAATGTTTTGGATGCATTTTGCGCTCTATTTCAAAAATGCATATACACGTACTTATTTTCTATGAATGCGAGATATACTTTAATATTTCATCAGCAACTATATCCAACCATCACTGTGTATGTGCCCATTTTAGTAAGAATTATATCTACGACAGTATGTTTTAAATTGTTCAGTATATACTTTTCAAATGGTTGAAAAAACTTTCAACCTCTAATGTTTGTTATGAAAACATAGTTCTATGTTTTGGGTGCATTTTACGCTCTATTTCAAAAATTCATATACATGTACTTATTTTCTATGTATATCAGCAATATTTACAGAATTTCTACAAGTGCTACTATAAAGTATACTATTGAATCGAATGCATAAAACATTGTTTTACTATTATATTTATGTATTTCAAGATATGATGACTATTGATGATGATGATGGTGATGATAATGACAATTTTTGATGACGCAAATTGTATATATTATTCAAAAATATTTAAAAATACTTCATTATAAGTCAGTGAGACAGCTGATAAATTTTATGCTTTTGCTCGCATTTGTGTACTTGTGAAATGGGGAAAATTAAGTTGGCGAAAATCTCACTGTTAGTATTGAAAATTTAGTCGAAAGTTTGACACCGCTTTCTTGTATTGATTCTTCTTGGTATCACGGTCATAATCACATTGATTAATTTTCTTTTGTATTGCCTTTTTTGTTTTTTTTTTTGGTTTCCTGTTCGATATTTGGCATCAAATTTATTGGTCGTCAGCAAAATGTGTGAATAATAAAATAGGAAAAAAAAAAAAAAATAAAAAAAAATAAATAAAACCAACGACACGATTTTAAAAAGTTTAAATTATTCCCGCGCTCGTTTTTTTTTTTTGTGGTTTCGAAAATTTTATATTTATTTTCGAAAACATTGATTTGAAACTAATATTGAATTTGTATTTTTGTTAAAATAAATTTTGATTTTAAATATAAAAACTAAATTGTATGAAATAAGACATTTAAATTAATTGTGAAATGATTTATAAGTATTTATTAATAAATAAAAATTTATCATTGATTAAATTTGAATTAAAAAATAATTTAATTGAACAATTAATAATATTTACAATATTTAAGTTATTTATTATTGATTTTTTTGATATTTCGATAAGATCAAAAACTTGAACGAATTTTTTTTTTTTTTATTATTTCTTAAATTTTATCAGTCTGCTTTATTTTTTTATTATTATTATTTTTATTATTTTCGTTTAAATTACACAAAATTTGCAAAAAGAAAAATTTTAAGATAAACAAAAACCCTGGGACGTGTCTTCAGACACATTGAATGGTGTTTTTTTTCTTTTCTTTTTAAGAATAAAGAAAGTGAGTGTGTACATTATTTTATTTTTGCTGATTTGCGAATTTTAATGATTCATGCTTTAGCTTTTCTGTGAATATACTAATACTTATCAATATCAAATATGATGAATTTTTGGTCTTATTCAATAACTATTCAATTAGGCTTAAATGTGATGCAACAAAAGCAACAACATTATTTATTATCATCGTCATCGATAATCAAAACATTGCCTGTAATGGATACAAAAAATGCAACAAATGTTAAAATAATGCAACAGCATTTGTCAACAATGTCAATGGTTCCGTCATTACAATTGTCCTGGCCATTTGAACGACGACAACAACACCTACCACAGAAACAACAACTTCAGCTGCAACAGCAACATTTTCATTCAACATCTAATATGCAAATACCATTGTGGACAAATTCTTTTAATTTCCCAATTTCACCGGTGGTCTCATCAACCTTCACCCATGCTTATCATCATCATCATTATTATCATCAAAATCATCATGATCAACAGCATCAAACAAATTTAAGTAAGTAGTTTTGAGTTCTTTTTTTTTTTTTTTTTTTTCTTTTTATTTATTATAAAAATATATTCTTACTATAAATATACATTTCTTGTGTACTCTCGAACAATGCAAAAATTATTCGAAAATGTTATTATTGTAATTGTCGTCGTTGTCGACCAATAATTGGCAATGTTTTGCAATGAAAATGAAAAATTTGTTCACGGTTTATTTTGTTTAAGAGAGAGTATATAAACAAAATTTGTTTTACATATTTACATTTCAAAATATATAATATATGCATAAAATTTGTTGTATTAAGAAAAGTTTTGTTCGTGTATACAACAAGAGAAACGTATAATTGGTTATTCCCATTTATTATATGTCCTGGAAATTGCTTTTTTTACGTATCACAACATTACATTTATATAAAAATATTCATTCAAGGACATTGCAAAATAGTCCATATCTCGTACCTAGAATATTTTTTTTTTCCTTAAATTCCTGGATTTTTACTATTATATAACTTATCAGTAAGGAGTAAAAGGTAATACATGACGCTGAAGGTAACACATACCACAAAGATTAATCTCATAAAATTGTTTTAAATATGTTAGGGCTAACAGATGTAATTTATGAAACTTATATATGTCATTTAATTTTTATTTTTTGCATATAAGGACATACATGTTACCCTAGAGAGTAATCCGATTAAGTTAAAATGTTCATATATTTTTCCAATTATAATAACAATGTTGTATTTAAAATCTTGAAGTGTGTATCATATAGTTCATTTTAATCTGTAAGGAGTAAAAAGTTTATATGAGAAATATTTCAAGAAGTATACTACTAATTTTATTCATCTTTGAATTTAAATTAACAAATTAGTTTAAAATGACAATCCCAAAATTTCATGATGTTAGCTGGAAATAAGTTATTGTGCGAACGGACAGATGGACGGACAGACGAACATGTATAAATTATTTTTTTTTTTTTTTTGAAAAAAACTAAACGGTATATTTGATTTTTTTTTTTTTGTACGATTATTCTTCCAAGGCGTTACATGAACGGAATCAAATACAATAGTTCTTTGGAACATTGTTCCCAGGGTCTAATTAGACAACAGTAGAGAAAACTCTCATGTTTGTTGTATTCAGCCGTTGCATAACATCATCCATATATATATATAACTGTTTCCGATCTCGTAATCTCAACAAGGCAATGTAAAAGTGGTATATTTGATTCTAATATAATATAAGTAGTTATATTATAAAGTAAACTTATATTGTTCAACCCAATAATATTGAGTTTGTACCTGTTAAGTTCTTAAAGCCACCTGCGCTTCTTTCATTGGTTCAAGGAATTGTTCCAATATTTCAGATTTCAAATCGTGTCGGTTTTTCAGAATCCTGAAGTCATTATTGTGTGCTCCATTCGATCTGAGATCAACCGTACCACGTATGGAACACGTATTGCTGGTAATTGGGGTCATTTAAAATCAATTCACTTTTGTGATTTTATTTAGTGTTAATACGAATCAGATATTAGACGACCACTCTGTCGATTATGAATTTATTGCTATTTTAAAATAATTTTCATTTGATGCTTCTATTCAGAGAAATTGCGATTCTGTTATGAAATATGTCTTTCTAGTTTAGTTTCGAAAATATTTTGTACACAAAATTCTTATTTTTATTTTATAATAACTGAATTTTCATATTGACCTATTTTTCACAAAATGTTTTTTATGTAAATTTAAAAAGCTCCATTTATATTTAATTTAAAATTATATTTTTTAAAGTGTATGTGTATTTTTTTTTAAATTCGCACATGTTGTACTAGTTTAGGCAAAACGATAATTTTAAAAATTACTACTTTAGTAAATAAAAATTTTACGTTAAACACGTGTCGAGTCGTATTGGAATTGATATTGCCATTCGCATAGCAGTCAAAGTATATTATAGTATATTATAATTACAAAATGTTTATTTATTATATTAAATAATACAAAATGCATTACTGCATTTTAGCGTGTAATGCAAAATATATATGATTAATTTCACTTAGGACAACAAATGTTTTATTATTGTATTTTATTTGATATTTCGCGCCCAACTAACGTCAATTCTTTGTTTTCGTTAATTTGTTTATTATTTAAATATTTATTTTAAATATTACTACTATCAATTTGTTATTGTTTGATATCTTTTTTTTATAGTATCAGTTTTCATATACTTATTTATTTGCCACAAATGTGGTTGTTTTTTTTTTTTGTTATTTTGCGCGCTTAGAAAATATTCTGTGATATCAAAATTCCGCAAATAAAATCTCCGCGCGTTTATTTAGATTATAAATTATTGTTTATTATTTACATTTTAAATTGATACATTATGTGAATTATATAATTGCGTATAATTTTGCTGACTGGAATTTTATTGCGTCAGCTTAATTTCTACTTTATTTGTGAATTTAACAAAAAAATCTGAAATTAATGATTCATCGAATATTCTACACACAATGGGTTTTTCGAAAAATTTAACAATTAACTTTATATTATACCTTATTTTTTTGAATTATGCATATATACTTGTATATTTGTTATCTAAATTTTTACAGTGACTACACGAAATTGACTCAGACTTTATTTTGATTAAATGAAGTTATTTCGAAAATTTATAGACCTATTCTATACACTCTGTAAGTCGTCATCATGATTAGTAATATTTATAATTATAGTGTATTAAACTCGAAAACAAATTCTTTTTTGACTTTAGATTTAACCGAATATTTATGAAAATTACTCAATCTTATTTTATTTAGTTTTGAGAGTGAAAACGATTAAATATATTTTAAATTGTACAATAGTTTTTAAAATATTCGTTAATATATATTGCTTGTAATTTAAAGAATCAAATTACTACTACATTTCAAATAATAATAATTAGAATTAAGAAAATGAATAATTCCCCGTACGCGAGTTAAAACTATGGAAAATGTTGACAGTATAAAAAATATGAAAATTGTAATTAGTTCGCAAACATTTAGATGCTAGAGCAGTTTACTCATAATATGACTGCAATACATTAGAATTAGACCGTTCGAAAACCACTTACAATAAACCCATATATTGTGACTTCACCGTACCTTAGCTTTCCAAATGGTACGTGTAAGATTTTCATTATAATTATATAAAACCCAAATATAATGAAAATATTATTCTGAATTATATACACAATAAAAATAGATGAATGCACAATAAAAACTACCCACTTTAAGCTCAAAATTCAATACTTCTGATTACGATCCAAATAATCCTTATAATATCCCTAATTAACTCAAAGTCTATTTAGTTGGTTCGGTCACAAAATGCGTGTACCGGAAACTTACTACGTAAAATTAACTTTTGAGTACTGAAAATGATAGAAGAAAACGTGGTCGCCCACAATCTACTTGATAAGACAGAAACTTGTGGAAAAATGAATTAAGAAATAGAAATACTGACACTGAGTAAGGAATAAGACAAGTTCAAGTAAGAAAAACGATTGTGATATGAGGGTATTTAGATTTATGGTGAATTATATCATATACTAAAAACTTATAAAATTAGCACATATGTCTGTAAAATTAATAATTTCAATTAATGATGATTTAGTATGATAACATATTTTATAATCGCAATTATTTTATAATAAATTAAAATGAATACCATTAAATTTCAAATGTAGTTATTTTCAATATATTTATATTGAGCAGAGCTTGACTTAATGCTCAATTCCAGCATTATTCTAACCGTTCCAGGATCAAAATCGTCTCCGTTTATGGAAGCCGGAAGTTGTCATCGTATTCCGATCCGATAAAAGATTTCTCACACTATGATTCTAATCATTTAATGTTATGGAAAATTATTTATTATATGTTTGATCATTCTAAAATAGAAACTTAGCCATAATATGTTTAACCCCTTTTGTTTCAAAACTGACCTATAAATTTTTTTATATTATTGAAATTTATTTTATCGCATTTCCTGTTCAAGCATTGAATATTCCATTGATAAATTTATTTTTTTCCCCTATTTCTTGATCTTCTGTTTTTTTTTTTTTTAGAAAATACATTTTACAAATAGAAACTTTGTAAAAGGTCACTTATGTTATCTTTATATGTCTACAAAATTATTATTATTTATAGGTAAACATTAAATTTTCTATATAATACGAGTGATAACATTAACAAAGTGATATTTATTATTATGATACATAAATTAACTTGTAAGCACTTCTAATGAGTTTCGCTCAACTTAAGAATATCGAGATTGTAGTGCCAACTTCGACAGTTCAGGCATTGTTCTAACGATTTAGGAAAATGGTTAAAAGTTTTTCGTTCAATCTTAATATTTCAGCGGGTTTAGATGTGCAAGCACACAGTTGCCTTGGTAAGTGAAGTTAGATGTAGAATATCCTGATTTGGCGCTCAATTACACCGGTTCGCCATTGCAATTTTTAGTCGTGTTTTGAATCTAGATGGTGGTATTAAACAACATTCTCGCAATCACTAATTTAATTAACTTTTGTGATTGATATAAATCCCGAACACTAATTAATTTTGTTTACATTAGTAGTATGTGAAATCAATTAAGTTCAGGATATAGCTCGATTATGTGACATCATGCGATTTTCTATATTATTTTGTTTTAATAATAATTTGATTATATATTTAATAGCTGAAATCATTTACTTACAAGTATGTTGTCGGAGATGATATAATTATGACTAAGTTTTAAAATAGAATTGTTTATTTATTATTATTGTGTTTACAAAGTATCTAATAAAATGTTTAATTAAAAAAGTTATTTACAAATTTTTTATCAATTTTATTTGATTTCCTTGAAAAATTAATCATTTTTCAGAGTGTAGATACACGTAATGAAAGCGTTAAAGAAAGCTTCTTCATTTTTTAAAAATATTATTGCATAAATCTCTCTTCTCTCTCTTCTTTTTTACTCTTAATTATTTTACGCCATAGAATTTGAGTGTAAATCCCTTCCACTGTTATCAATTCCCCAATATAATTACCGAGTTTACAAATTAAAATTTGAGTAATGTTGTAAAAATATTACTCTGAAAGCTTTTTTTAATAATTGAACACAAAAAACGACACACATGTGATATTTTACAATCGATTTTCACATCACGAAACCAAGCATGTTTGTGGGAAATACAAAAAAGAAGAACGTAACTTTAACATCAACGAGACCATCGTCAAGAATTGCATGTCAGTTTATTGAAAACATTTAGTACGGACGTTGTTCACAAAAAAAATTCAATTAAATGTGCAAAAATAGGATTAGAAGTTTTAAAAATTTTTATTTTACATACCGTAATTTTATATGTTTTGTGTATTAATTTACAATTTATTACAACCGATAATGTTATTTTAATTAAAAAAAAATTAGTGTATACAATTTTTGTTTTGTTTAAATAAATTATAAAGTTAATCTGGCGAATTATATAAAAGTGAAATTTTTTTACATAGATT
>JANSTX010002330.1:0-22246 GCA_027564355.1 Penthetria funebris
ATTATTTTAGCAAATAAAATCCACTAATATTTTTGTTGTACCAAAGATTTTGGATAGACAAAATTACCGTTAAATTAAGCAAAAAAATGTTTATTTATATTTGAAAAGAAAAAAACTAAATAAAATACATTTTAAGTAAGAAAATCAATTGGTAGAATAAGGACATCAGAAGCAAATATTGGTGTTATCTGGGAAATGATTAAAATGCGATATGCGAATTTTGTATTCATCTTTACACTGAACAAAAGACCAAAAAATCTCATTCTACTTTCGTTTGAACATTTACTCATACTCCAATTATATCCTATTCATATATCCTATTATATCCTATTTGTGAAACATCAGACTTGTTTTTACATTCGGGAAGGTATTTAAAAAAAAATCAAATGGAACTCCATAATTAATTCTTCTAGTTTTCGCATCAAGTGTCAAAATTTTACCTTGATAGTTACGTAAACAGTATGAACCTTTAGATGGATTTCTTTAAATGCTAAGCTTTTAAATTTACATGTGAAGAACTGCAATTTTCACAATTCTGATCAATATTTTGAATGTTTAGGTACTGCTATATAATATTTGTTTTCGTTAATGTATCTCCCTAATAACGAAATTTAAGATGTTTCTCTATTGCATAATTTTTCAAATTGGAGTGATCACATATTAGTTTTAAATCAAAAGTACTCACGATTTAAACAATCAAATGGTAAGACGAATATTGTAATTTCGATTACACTATTACCGTCATTTAAGTAAGTGTTAATGTAAACATAATATCAATTAAAAATTATGTTCACAAATTTCTATCCAACACTTTCAGTAACTCATCACTTTGGCCAATAATTGAATTAATAATTAAATATCAGTAAATATGCTAGATAATCTGTAAGTGAATGGTATTGGTTTCACATGGTCTGTATGATTTTATCTAGAATGACAGAAATACTGTAACCTTTCAGTTATTATTCAATAATTATCTATATTAAATTTCATCTGAGTACCAGTTATTGTATTTTATGATCAATCTGCCAGATTGTTAAAAAAAAATTGTAAAACAAACTTTTATAATGTATTAGAGTCAAACTTAAGATAATTTTATGTAATATAGAATTTATTAATATGCTTAAGAAAATTATACGCTTTATTTAATTTTTAATTTTAGACAAAATTGTATATAGTATTGATTACTCAATTATTAGGAATTTAGTAGATTTTTTGTTACTTAATAATTAGTTTAGAAAATTAAGTGAATAATTAATATATACGAAGAAAAATTTGTAATTGTTAAAAATAAAATAAAATTTAATAAAGAAATACGATTATGTATTAATTTATTATTTAATTCATAACAAAAATCAATTATATATTTACATTTTCAAAAAGCAAATTAAAATACACGTTCTTTTTATATAGAGAATATGTTAAGATTTCAATGTTAAGTAAAAGTTCATACTTATTGAACTAATGTGTAATTTTCCCTTATTTAGGTGCTCTCGAATATTTAAAAGAAAATCTATTCTATCGTCAATAATATTTGTCAGGTATTGAAACTATTAAAAATGTATATAATAGCGGTAAGCATCTGAGATTAAAGTCTGATCTATCAGGACGAATTTCATCTTGCATAGAGTTACTAGTTTACAAATTAATATAGCAAATAATTTGGCAGCCACAGCAAATGTCTTGTCTGAAATCAACTCCTCTGATCGTGTATTTTATGCACTATTCATATACTGGCACGATCAACGTTTATTACAATGTCAAGTTTGCAAGCAGTATTTTAAGGAATAGCAATGGCAATGAATTTTCATTAGGTTGATTGTCAATTACACTAACATCCTTATGAATAATAAAAAAAAAAATTAGCTTAAATTAATGATTAATTGTATTATGTCTATGGTGAATGGAATGGTCGACTAAATATAAGTATTAAAATTTTGTTTGTACTTGTTGTTGGTGAGGTACCAACAAACTATAAGTACCTGTAGAATTTTACATACCACCCAATTATTCAAATATTTAAACCATCATGTATCAGCACTTATATGATTGTAAACACGAATTACCATTTGATGTTATATATTTATATATGAAACGACAAATTAACATCGAATGCAGCTATATGTGCCGGTTTAAGATGATAATTAATTATATTGTCGCTGAACTGAACTGTAATGAATATTCAGTAATATAATAATATGTAGCATTTTTCAGTTTGATGTGTGGAAGTGAATTATTTTCTGTACAAATAATATATTAGTCTGCTTCAAACTAAGAATTATATCCTCATACATTAATTTTCAACACTACATCAGTAGATGTGAAACTATGTGATCGACTTCATGATAATTGTGAATTCAACAAAACAATTGTTTGTGGATAAAAGTAACTACTTTTTATATTTCAGCTAGTTAATTCCTATTATTACAATTACCTGGAATAGTCATACTATGCTCTTATTATTCACCGATCATTTGGGTTCGGAATCCTGAAATTTTGGGATCCAATATATTGCCGGCATTACCTATCAATTAAACATCTAATATTATGTAAATAATAAAAAATAAATTGCATAATACCTATACATATTCTGTTTCACATTTAGTCTGAAATGGCACAAAATCTATTCACTAATCTAATCACTAATATCTAATAGTTAATAATTAATTTACCACATCATCCATTATACAAGTGGACAAAAATTCATTTTAGGAAAAACTAAATTAATAAACAACAATAACTTCTTCTATATCAACAAATCAAATTATTTAATTATTAATTTCAGTCTCAATTAGTACAATCGAAAGCAAATTCTATTTTGTGTGTCACACGCTATAAAAACATATTTATACTTTAATTTGCATCGGTTTGTAATAACATTTTATTTTTTCTAAAAATAACATTATATTATTATGCCTATTTATAATCAATTGTGAATTGTAACTAGACTAATACGGATTTTCTTTTCTATTGGCGAAAAATATTCACGGCGAAAAAAATAATACCTATAAGAATTTTGCGCGCCATACTGCTTTGTATTTCATTTCAATTCTGTCAATCCTCATGTTATTTAGTTTTTGTGTTTAAATGAAATAATTTTGTTATTCACTTGTGTAATTTGATAATCATGTCACATAAGAAGAAGTCATCAAATAGTTCTGTATTAAATAATAGTAATACATTATTGGGTTATTTTTCTCCGATATCTAAGAAAAGTTTGAATTATAATGAATCCTTTGAAAATAAAGGCAATGGTAATAAATCGTCGACACCGATAACAAAAATTAGTAGCACAGCTTCTGCAAATGGAAATAATGGTAAAAAATATTTGTATTTATTTATTTTAATTAAAAGTATATTATTTAATCTTAAATGAATTCTTTTTAGTTAAACGTAAAAGTGAATCTATTGATAAGAAGAACAGTGATGATGACGATGAAGATGAAGAAGAAATTAAACAAGTTGGTAAAAAACGTAGACGAATTGTTCGGATCTCATCTGATTCCGAATCAGATGAAAATGATAAAAAAGTTGAAAATAATATAAATGCTACCAATGGTTCATTAGCTAAGAAATCGAAAATTAAAGAAGAATTTAATGGTAATAATTCAATGAAATTATCAAATCAGCATAAGAAAATTAAAACTGAATTAAATTTATCGGAAACTGCAGAAACAACTGTTAAAAGTTTTGAAGAAAAACTTAAAACAATTGTTACGCAAAACATCAATGAGGAGAAAATAATCGATGATAGTGATGATCCTAATCAGACAATATTTGATGAACCTACAGTATGGTTACATAATAAATTGGAATTTTTAAAACGAGAAATTATAAAGGATAAAATGAAGAGGAAGTTTAGTGATCCAGATTATGATCCCGGAACATTATATGTGCCAGATAGCTATTTGAAAACATTAACACCAGTTTGTGCTTTTTTATATGTTATCTTTATTTTTTCACTATTATAAATCTTTATGATATAAATTTCATTTTCTTTTTTTTTTTTTCTCAAATCAATAGGCAATGAGACAATGGTGGCAATTAAAATCTGATAATCTTGATTGTGTTTTATTCTTTAAAGTTGGCAAATTCTATGAACTTTATCATATGGATGCTGATGTTGGTGTAAATGAACTTGGTTTTTCATATATGAAAGGTGAATTTGCTCATAGTGGTTTTCCTGAACAATCATTTGATCGTATGGCAACCAGTTTAGTGTCAAAAGGTTATAAGGTGGCACGTGTTGAACAAACTGAAACGTCAGATATGATGCAAGAACGTATTAAGAATACGAAAGTGTCCAGTAAATTTGATAAAGTTGTTCGAAGAGAAATTTGTCAAGTTGTAAATAAAGGTACACAAGTATTTGGCCAACAAGTTGAAATTACAAATAATTTTGAACCAAATTATATGTTAGCCATTGTTGAAAAGGTATTTAAATAAATATTTTTTTTTTATTTTAATTATCTTAACTAATTTTATTTAATTACATTATAGAATTTAGGACAACGCAGTAAATATGGCATATGTTTTATTGATACATCAATTGGTAAATTTCATATTGGTGAATTTGAAGATGATATACATTGTTCACGATTATTAACATTATTATCACATTATCCACCTGTTTTGGTAATAATTAATATATTACTACAAATATTGTATATTTATTAGTTTACTGTATACATAATTAGGTTTTACATGAGAAACCAATTGCATCTATGCATACGTCACAAATATTTAAAACTCTTTTAAATAAAGCAATTAAGGAATCATTGGCAAATGATACACAATTTTGGAATAGTGAAAAAACACTTAAAATATTAGCTGAAAAATATTATACAAATTTAGAGAGAAATGAATGGCCCGAAGTATTAAAGAATATGCAAGATCCGGGTACTTTTTTTTATTCTTAATATTATATTATATATAATGAATATATTATTAATACGTGTTATACGTGTTATTTTTCAACATTTATTGTAGGTGATCATTTAGGTTTAACAGCATTACCAGAATATACATTAGCATTAAAAGCACTTGGTGGTTGTTTATGGTATTTAAGTAAATGTCTTGTTGATGAACAAATTGTAGATATTGGACAATTTAATCAGTATAAACCAACTGATATTTTAAATCAAGATTGTAATTTAAATTTAAAAAATATGAAGATTTGTAGTGAAAAGAATACTTATATTAATCAACACATGGTTTTGGATTCAATTACATTAAATAATTTGCAAATTGTTGATGAAGAATATTCATTACTTTCAAATTTGGATAATTGTTGTACGAAATTTGGAAAAAGGTTAACAATTTCTGTATATTTTATTCTGTAGTTTTTTTTGTAATGTTCAAATATTAAAATCAAATTTTCTTATATTTTATCTAACCATAAATCACTATTTCATTTTCATTAACAATAATATTAACTAAACTTCAGTTACTAATTTTACAATCATTAATTCTTAAAGATTACTTCACAATTGGATATGTGCACCAAGTTGTAATCAAAATGTTATAATTGAACGACAAAATGCTATTAAAGAATTATTAAATGATAATGAAAATTTACAAAATATTCGTTTATTATTGGCTACATTACCAGATTTAGAACGTCAACTTGCTCAAATACATTCATTTGGTAATATTAAAAGAAATAAAGGACATCCGGATAGTCGTGCTATTTTATATGAACAAAAATCATATAATAAAAAGAAAATTCAAGTTAATTTAAAAAGAATTTAGTATTGTTTGATCAATTTAATTTAATTTAATTTATTTTTTAGGACTTTATTGCAACACTTAATGGATTCGAAGCATTAACAGCATTACCGAAAATATTTGCAAATTCCAATTCAAAACTAATTGTTAAATTAACACAATTGGCACCAAACGGAAGTTTTCCAAATATGATAAAAATATTGGAGTTTTTTAAGGTAACAATAATAAACTACTAGACTAATAAAGTTTGAATAATTTAAAAAATTTGTTTTTTCCAAAAAAATAAATTAAAACAGACTGGTTTTAATCACGAAGAAGCTCTTAAAACAGGTGTCATAGCACCAGAAGCCGGTATTGATAAGGAATATGATTTAATTGAAAAAGAAATTGCATCCATAAACTATGAATTGCAGTCATATTTAAAAACTCAAGAAAAATATTTTGGTTGTCGTATTTCCTATTTTGGTAATGATAAAAAACGATTTCAATTAGAAATTCCAGAGAAATATGCGAAAAAAGCTGGCAGAGATTATGTTCTAGAAGGACAGAAAAAAGGATCAAAACGATATTATACAACAGAAACTAAAGATTTTCTTAAAAGAATGATTGATGCCGAAAGTGAAAAAAATACTGTTCTTAAAGATTTGTCACGTCGCATATTTGAACAATTCTCAAATAATTATAATTTATGGAAGAAATGTGTTGATTTAATATCAATTTTAGATATTCTAACATCATTTACAGTTTATGCACAAAATCAAAATCAGTATTGTTTTTCGGAATTCATTGAAAATGAAAATGATGAGGTAAAAGAGATTCGATATATGCAAATTATTTATTTGCCGCAATATGTGATATTGTGGTTTTCTTTTGTAAGTTTTTAGTTTTTTTTTTTTTAATTTTAGCCATTTTTAGAAATTGTCGAAGGATATCATCCATGCATGGCAAATGATGATTATATTCCAAATGGTATAACATTAGGAAATACTGTAGCACCTCTTGCCTTGTTAACAGGTTATTTGTTGTTTTTTTTTTATTAATTTATTTTTATTTTTTGCATTATAATATTATACAATAATAACTTTGATATGTTATGCAGGTCCAAATATGGGTGGTAAAAGTACACTTATGCGTCAAGTTGGATTACTTGTTATTATGTCACAAATTGTAAGTAAATATTTTAAATGATATAATAATATTATGTGATGTAGATTAATTGTATTAATTATTATTTTTAGGGATGTCCAATACCGGCTGAAAGTTGCCGTTTATCATTAATTGATAGAATTTTTACACGTTTAGGTGCACAAGATGATATTATGGCTGGACATAGTACATTTCTTGTTGAACTTAGTGAAACATCGGCAATTTTAAAGCATGCAACAATTCATAGTCTTGTATTATTAGATGAATTGGGAAGAGGAACAGCAACATATGATGGAACTGCAATTGCAGCATCTGTTGTTAATTTCTTAGCTGATCTTAAATGTTGTACATTATTTTCCACACATTATCATAGTCTTGTTGATAATTTCCATGATGATAAACGTATTACATTGGGTCATATGGTTAGTATAATATATTTGTAATTTATTCAAATTATTATAATTTTTTTTTTTTCTAATTTAAGGCATGTATGGTTGAGAATGAGGATAATGAAGATCCAACTCAAGAAACGGTAACATTTTTATATAAATATTCTGATGGACCGTGCCCAAAATCATATGGATTTAATGCAGCTAAACTTGCTGGAATGTCAAATAAAATTATTAAAAGAGCCCATGAGGTAATTTTATTGAATTAAAATTTTACGGTTTTCACTTTATGCATTATTCAATGCAATTTGTTGCATTTTAAACCCGAAACACACATAATTTTAAAGCAAACAAAAAAAAACAATAAATTATCATGATATTGTTAAGCTATGAGTTATACTATTCAATTTAATACATTTTTAAACTTGTTCTTGATCGACTCATGGTTAAAACAGTTGATTGATTAATATTATTACTATTGTGTTGTCCTCTATTGAAATTATAAAACATAATGTATTTTAATTCTAATACATGTATTTCCGTTTAATTTCAGTTATCTAAAAAAGTAGAAGCTACAGCACTTAAACGACGATTATTTTCCAAAATATTGCAGAATGCAAGTGCAGATGAGATTAAAGATATTCTGTCGAAATTAAAAGCCTGTATTATTAAATAAGATAAGTATATATTATACTCAGTATTTGTTAATTTACTACGTTGTATAAATAAAATTTGATTGAGTATCTACATGTTTTTAAATAAAATAAGTTGTTTATAGTATATATATTATGGACCGATAATGACTTACACGATTCTGAATGTTGTAACTTTCGTATGACATGACAAAAAACTCTAGAACTGAATTGATTTTTGGTGAGTTCGATTCTAATTCATAAAGTACTGAGAGAAAAACAAAATTCAACAGTTGCAACAGTACATAGTATAAATAGTAACCATATATGAATTGTTAATGCATCAGTCCTACGTTATGATCTTCTATATCGAATATGCCGATCATTGACTATAATTATTAATAGAAACAAAATAATTTATTGTATACAAATATAATACTAATTGTATATATTATTAATCTATCCATTAAAATATTATTTACAAACATACACATTTTTTTTTTTTTTTTAATAAATTAATAATATTATCAGCTCTTCTATTTAATTTAAATTGTATCCTATTTTTCTAATATACAAAATTTATTAATTATTGAATTTAAAGTTAAATTAATAAAACTATTTGTGAAAAATACATTGATTTAAAATACACCCAAAAACAACATTTAGCCTAATTTTGAAATTAAAATATAAATTAGTGCTAATTTGTGTACTAAAACATTTGTTGCAACAAAAATCGAAATAGAAATTTGAATAAAAATTTTACATTATGTGAGAGATGAAACATTTCAAATATTGTTCTGACTTCGTAAATACAAATTTAAATTTCTGAATGCAGTGCTTACAAGAGATTCTATAAAGTTGTGTAAAAATAAAACCCAATTTCGTATAATATTTAAGTTGGTATAGTTATTGTCCGGTTCTTCAGCAGAATAATTTTGTAGATTGGTGTGTGAATCAAAAGCATCCTAGTTTTTGATGAGATATTTGTCACAGAGTTGACGAACCCTCGATTACATGCTAATACAATATATATTGTTTGAATTTCCGGTATCACCACCAATATTGGATATGTCTTTTTTTATATTTCCATCAATTTATTTTATATCAAGTATAACTACTTAGTTTCAATTATTTCTTTTTTCTTTTTTTTTAATGTTGCGTAATATTATTAATAATTAATTTATAAAAATATCAAACTAATCATTAAAATCTCTATACAATAATCAAATAATAATAATTTATGCTTCTATGACTTAAAAGTGATTTATATTAAATGTTTACAACATTTAACAGAATAACTTACATGATGAGTAGACAAAGGAACGGGGTTAAAATTTTCATTAAGAATTGGGAGACTTTTATGTTAAACAATATTACGTAGACCATTAATTCAGTTCCTTTTACTATTTATATATTGGAATTTTTGTTCAACTCATAATTTGTTATTATATTACAATTTATTGAAGTTTATACCAAATGAAAACTGAAAACAATTTATTACTAAAAAGAAAATTTCGGAAGTTCTGTTATAAGTAGGGTAATAATAAAAAATGCCTGGAAATCTTGAAAAAAAAAAACGCTCATCAGATGGAATATCTAGTTTCAATTGGGTGAATTTGCATGTGCTGCTAGGATTAAGATCGAAATGTCATTGGAATTTATAAAATTCAAATTTGGTACACAGAAAATGGTAAATAAACATAATGTGTTTGATGTGTTTTATTAATTTTAATTTTCTGAAGTCGGTTCCCGAAAAAATAATAATAAAACTTTTGTTTTATTTATTGCATAAAGGCAAGATTTCATGTAAAATAGGGTATTACTGGAAAATCATTAGTTTATTAGATGCAATTAGTTCTCAAACACTGTTATTTAAAATCGTTATATGATACAATAGCGCATTTTTTTTAACAATTTACAAGCTTAACTATACATTTGGTTTCAGTCGATAAGACAACTAAATAAAAACATTTACTATATAGTTGTACCTTATTCTTAAAACTGTGCTTGCATCTTTATTAATTTACTTACTTTTCTACATTTTACTTAAAATATGATATTTGCATCAGTGTGCAATAAAAATGCATAATCTATAATTATGCTTTATTTAATATTATACATATATTAATTTATTCATTTATGTTTTTTATTTAATAATTTACAAAAAAAAAAAAAAACAAACAAACAAAGAAATAAACAAATATTTTTACTCGTAATTGCATTTAATTAAATTAAAATTAAAATATCACAGATAAATAAGTTTAATTTTAATTTTTTTTTTTTGTTATAATTAAATTAATGTTGAATGTAAATAAATACATATTTATGTTAATGGTTACTATTTTTTAATGGAAAATGATATAATTGGGATTCTATCAAAAAGTCGAATGAGCGAAAATGAATGTTCTTATTTTAAAATAAACATCCTTTTATGGACAATAAATTGAAACAAATCGCCTTGAAATTGTGTAACTGGTTAACTGGTTTTACGGTTGCACTATGAACAATATTTAATTATATACTCCTTTATGATAATCATTTAACAAATTCTTTGTATAGGTGCTTTAATTATGTCCTGTTTAATAGAGTTCTTTTTGAAAAAAAAATTTTAAAACATCAATTGTGACTATTTAAATTAGCATAATTTGCGTACTTAGGTATCGTTGAAAACTTTTACGAGGAAATGAAAAATTGTCATTTTAAGTTTATGTTTATAATACAAAAATTACGTTTTTTTTTTTTGCTTGTACATAAATTAACAAACAAAATATTTAAGTAATTTAATTATGATATTTTCAGCCGTGAATTGTTTGTGATAAGATTTGTGCAAATAGTTTTTTCATTATTATTTTCAAATTCAATTTAGTGCCAATTTTTTTCAAAAAATCTTAAAATTTCATAATAAATATATATATGTCTTTAAGTATAAATAGAAATGATTTATTTAAATGTTGTTTAATGTATGTTTTCCATATAAATGTTGGAAGTCATTGACGTAAATTTAAATCCCTTAATCTTATCAATTCCATCTATCCTATAGTTTGATGGAATATGAAAGCAATCTCCGTTTACCCACATTATTAATGAACATATACCAGGCATAGTTTTAATATTATTAAAAATTTACTATGGTCTATATCGTTTCATAATAATCCATCAACTTTATATGTTTTTTAACATTATTTTACTAATTAAATAATGGCAAAAAAATAAAAAATCCTTAAATTAATGTAATTTGAAAACGGAGAAGAAAAATTTAATTGTAATCATTGTATTTACTTAAAAGTTTAAGCAATATAGCCTATATTAGATTATTCAATTGTAGACATTTGAAATTTATCTATCAATGAACATAAATCTTAAAAATTATGAGATCCGAAATGTTCATTTAAATTGTCCACAAGTAAGGTCCATAAAAATTGACTTCTTTCCAAATTGTACCATTCTATCAACTGTTATTATTATATCATGTTATTTTTCATCTCTGAATTTAAATTAAAGTCTTCACTCAATCCATGATGGTTAACACATTAATGTTTCTTTTTTTAAAAAAAATAATGTGTATGCCTTTAATTAAATTCTGCAGCAATATTTATGATCGCACACTTTATAATTAATTTTAAATGATATTATAATTGTATTAAAATTTTGGTTTCGAAATAATATTTCTCATTAGTGTTGCAATTTTTTTGTAAAAATCTAAACGGTTTTTGAATCTTTTTAAAAAAAATATTAATTAAGTGACTAATACTATAATTAGTAATATGCTTAACTAGATAAGTAGATACAATATTACAAATCAAATGTAATTAACTTATTAATTGCTTTTAATAATTTATGCTTATAATTAGGGGAAAAAAAAATTAATATTAACTCTAAATGTGCGCATAATTTAAGATAGTATTTTTATAATGGTTTTCTTTTCAGTTACTTTTTTATAATAAAAAAAATAAATTACAAACTTTTAAATTAATTAAATTTAAACATTAACAATTTTTAATTTAATCTATATTAATTAATAAGTCGTTGTTTTATTTTTAATTGTTATTTTCTTTACTAACAGCGGCACAAATGCCTTCTTCTTCTTCTTAGGTATCAAAAAATAAAAAACAAAAAAATAATTTAATTAAAATTAAGAAAATTGATATTTCATATAATTAATATTATAAAAAAATATTTTAAAAATCTGCTAATTATTCGTAATTTAATTCATAAATTATGTGTAACCAATTAAACATATTATTCTAACAATATTCAAACCATATACAGCATAATATAACAATTAAAATAAAACATTATTATATATTAATATATTAATCATCATTAATAACATCCTTTCTTGCTTGATAATTTCGCCACGAACCATTTGTACATATACCAGGACCCCGCCACCATTCATTTATATTCTCATACCATTTTGCATGTTCCAATGATTCTTCATCATGTAATAATGCACAAACACGACACCAAAAATATGTATTAATAAATTCACCGGTACCCTTCCATTTAAAATATGAATTATATAATTCATCATTTTTATCTAATATCATTAAATATTCGGCTAATTCTTTTGGCGATGCAAATTCATCGACATGTATATAAGAACGGTATGGTGCACTTAATTCATAATCTTCGGGACGTGCACCCATTACAATTGGCAATACATTACGATTTAATGAATTTACAAAAAATTTCTCAGTTATATAATCTTTACAATTGGAATTTTCAAATGCCAAATAGAATTTGTAATCACGATCTAAGACTTCAAAACATTTATCGGCTGTACTACGTGAACATTTATATGATCCACAGGATCCGTAGATATCAACCTGAAATTAAAAGTCAAAATTTTTATTGTTATTAATAATTATATTAAAAATGTAAGAATTTACACGTTTTCATAATACTCTTCTTCTCTATACCAAATGTAAGAATATAAGTAGGATTGAAAGAAGATCGATTTTGTATAAATGTCAACGTATATATTTCTGGCGGTTTTTACAATGATATCATTGTGATAACAGTTTAAATGTGCACAGAATAAAAAAGAATCAATTTCTACAAATAAGAAGTTAATTTTTTATACGATATTCCTATTTAATAAAATTCTATATCGTTTGCCATACAAGTACATATTTATAAAATGTCCTAAATAAAATTAATTTTATAGAAATGTAATACATTACAAAATACAGACTAGTCTCTTAGCGCATAGATTTAACGGTATGATTATAGATGAATAGTTTCCAAATTGTTTTGGTAAGATATACAATAAATTGAGAGCTGTAAGATCACCAAAACCTACCACTTTTAGATTTATTTTTTACTATATTTTAAATTGAAACAATACAAGAAATTAAGATTGCTTTATCAACACTTGATGTTTCTGGTCTACATATTGCCAATATTTGCATTACTTTTTTATTCAAATGATTTTTAAAACTTTATCATAATCATTTTTAATTCTTATGTGCTACAAGGGCACATAGGGGGCGACATTACCATGTTTAAAAAAAATTCCATAATTCAAATTACCTGTATGTGTTTTTGTAGCTCGTGTGCATACTGTAAACGACCATTTCTTGCACCACAATTTGAAACAAACCATGCAACCTTTTTCGTTTTATTTAATGCATAATTTCTATCCTGTTCAATTTGCTTAATTTGTGGATCATAATATTCCCATTTCTCGTACGGTGCAACAACATCACTATCCTTTCTGTAGAAATAGGAATAATAAATGTAATGAAAAATTTCTTTATTAAAAACAAAAATCTAGTAAAATAATATCATAATTATTAACATAATACAATTACTAACCTATATGTTGAAGTCCAATTGAATACATCCGGATATTTAATATTTTGTGTGTGATAAGGACATTCAAGGAAATATAACATATATATTTGTTTTGGTGGTCGACTAACACCAGTCGGTATAAAATGATCTTTATAAAGTATTAAATCGGCTGTACTTGCAATATCTCTATTTGATGTTATTTTGCACGTATTTACTGGACATTTTGATGAAAGAAATGGTTCACGTCCTTTAAACAAAAAAAAAAACGCTTTAATTAAATTATTATTGATAAAGAATTGCCAAGAAATGTGTGCTAACCTGGTTTAACATTCCACGGTCCTAATCCATTATATAAAAGAATAGTTTTTGATTTTCCACTTGCTTTAAATTCCTCGTAATTTGGTGGCACAAACATTAATTGATTTGTTATTCGATCTGTCCATTGATTTTCATTGGGAAATAATTTTGCTAGCCTTTTTTTCGTTTTACGATTTTTTCTCGCTTCAAATGGCCACCGTTTACCACCAGTAAAATACCAAGGTTTTGATTTTGAAGTACTACTACCACCAAATTCTTGTGGTAATTTTGTCTGATCATATTCATCTGCTGAAACTATTGGTGGTTTTGACTGTGTCTAAAAATAAATAGATAATTACATAGACAAATATTCAAAATGATATACATAATAAATTAACACATTTGATGATAATTAAATGATAAATTATATGTTCGTATGTTAATACGCTTCTTAGATACATGGGTCTAAATATATTTTAAGAAAAACGGTAATTTAAAAACCAAAAAAAATGGTTTATTGACTTATAAGTTTGATCTTCAATAATGCGATGTAAAGAATGTATAAACTATATGTTATGCATATCTATTTAATTATAATGGAATCTGGAACATAATAATAGGATGTTGCGAACGCAAAAGTTTATAATAACAAAAATTATATTAACTATATGTTAGATTTATATGATATGCATTTATCCAATAATTTATGTTGTCCTGAATTATGTAATCCCAAATATTATATTTAAATATTATCATCCTATTCATATCTGCCCATTGAATATATGTATCATTAAATGTCTGGCGATCTGGTATGCAAACTGCTGTCAATTATATTTTAAGTAGTTATATTGTGTATGCATCTGGTTTCAGGTCTAATTTTTTCACCACACTGTCTTCTTGGTCATAACATTTTGAAGTAAATAATATTTGTTAATCTAAATAAATGTGAATAGCCCCATTTAAATCAATTGATACATTATTTGTATTATGTCAGACAATTCGTTTGTTTGTCGCGTATACACATCTACATTTTTCGATCCAATAAAATTAATTCCAAGCATAGATCTTTTAATTATACCCTCTGTGTTAGGCTTTCAGCGGTTTGAGCAGTCATAGTTAATGTTTGCGATTCATGTATTATCGATAATAGCACATATTGGTTAAATACGTTTTCGATTTTATACATTGACCAGGTTTAGTTTATTTTTAGCAATAAGAACGATACTATCAACAAATGTTAAATGGTGTAGATTTTCGCCGATGATCTTTAAATCTTTCTGGTATAAGATTTAAAACATAATTTTGACGTTATATCACTTTTCTCATGTAATAGTACACGGCAGTAATTCCACATTCATTGGTAATAATTGCATTTTGCAATTTGAAATTTAACCGATTATGCAGTGCCATGAACAACACATTGTCGCTGAACATTAACCATTTCGATCATTATATTATATATGCCACAGGTTTTTCATTTGTGATGACGCTTCCATCGTTCGTTGGAAGTAATTTCTGGGATTTTAACATTTGTTATCATAAATAAGGAATCGCATTTATTAGATCGATACTATTCATTTACAGAAGAAATTTTATATACCTTCAGCGTTAATAGGGTTATACGAGGATTGTTGGCATATACAAGTATCAAAATACAGTTTTTTACTTATTACTTTCAAAAGACTTACATTTTCGATTTCCTGTCTGGGGTCTTTAATTTTTATCGAAATTTGAAGTGCTTCTTCTCTGTCTATAATTAATTGGGAATCTCTTGATTTCCAAATATCCCTATCTCTGAAATGAATATAAGGTTTTTTTTTATAATTATAATGACATTATGTAAGTTATTGGTCTGTTACTCTATTGTGTGGTATAATTAAAAATATAATTGATTGCTTTATGGTTATGATCCAATTTAAATTGAACATGCTGATTAATTTTTATTGGTTTTTTTATTATCATTATTATGTATATCGCAAAAAATATCTATGAAAATTCGTCATTGTCTATACACTGTCAGATCAACACCATAATTTTATTTATGTCTGAAAACTGGTACGTAAGATATAAGGTTTCTTCAAAATATTGCCTTAGAATATTTTCTTAGCTACATGTTTTATTGTATACTACTTTTACTTGGCACTTCTTTTAAATGTAATCACTTTGGGCTCTAAATATTAAATTCCAACATTGATCTGATATTCTTATTGTGGAAAACGGACTATAGAAATATTTATTATATGGTATAAAAGTTTCAGTAGCTCATTCATCGAACATTGCACAGGCACAACTGCCTAAATTATTGGGAAATGAATTACTTCCGCATCCATCGTATTCTCCAGATTTGGCCCCCAGTGACTATTATTTAGTCAGAAACCACAAAAGATGACGGCTGTCTGGTAAGCGTTTTACGTCGAATGAACAGATTAAATTTGAAACTGATGGATATTTTGGACGTGTCGACAAGTCATATTATTTAAAAGGTGTAAAAAAGTTGGCGTTGGACTTAGTGCATAGCGCTAAAACGACACTATATTTCTGGATAAAATTGATTTTTCCCAAAATAATTGTACCTTATACTTATCAAACACCTCTGATACCTTATATATGTTTTCAGTGTTGAATTAATATAAATTATCAAAATGAACTGTAAATTCAAATATAAAATATAAAATACACTATGTATTTTATGTTAGACTATGTATAGAACATTGATATATCATCGATTATTTGATTAGTCGAAAATAGATAACGTATCGTATATTGTGTTTACATGATCATAAAAATCAATTATTTAATAAATAAAATTAAAATTGCT
The DNA here is from genome assembly GCA_027564355.1 of Penthetria funebris. NCBI lineage: Eukaryota > Metazoa > Arthropoda > Insecta > Diptera > Pleciidae > Penthetria > Penthetria funebris. The sequence goes on from JANSTX010002330.1 coordinate 16,806, forward strand.
AAACTTACCTAACGGTTAAACAAAACATAAATAATATACAAACGCCAAGTACTACAAAACAACTTTGAAAATTGAAATGACCCATTTTTGTTAAATAATTTCAAATTTATATAACTTTTAAATCACATGTACTAATTATAATTTCAACGTGTTTTAATTAAGCAAAAATAAATATTATTATTGTACCTATGCGAGCATTTATATAGCGAAAATTAAATGAAATTTATCATATTTTGATACCATATACCTAATTGCAGCAAAGTATCAATAATATGCTTCTCTAAAATTAATCACGATGGAATTTAATCTGAATCGAACTCGTTTCAATTTTATATTGGAATTCAGTTATAGGTGCAAGTGAATGAAATAATTAAATTACACCATATTATGAACTGATTAAATTTTGAAAGATCAAAACATCAATATTAGATTCTCATTTATCAATTTGTCAGGATCACCGAATATAACATGAAACTTATTTATATTCACTAAAATAATATATAAGATTTTAAGAATCTTGAAATTTATATGGTCATTGTACTATATGCGGTATTCTGACCATACAATGAAGCCACTTCGATACACATATTCATTATATTTTTAATTCGCTTAGCCTATTCCCTAATTATAGACCCATTCAATTACAGAACTATAACCATATTATTGTAATTTTATTTCGAAAGTGTTGGAAACTACAAGAACATATTATATATTTGGAATCTAATAATTACAATCTTATATATAAACTGGAGATATGAGTTATATTAACGATAATTTTATACACTAAAATTTACAATCCACTTCAAATTATCACATGTTTCCATATATGAGTAATGAAGACGTTTTTAAAACTTTGTTCACAATAATATGTGACCATCGATTATATTTGTTCTTCCTTTTAAATTAATAAAAACTATGCTTGTTGCAATTATTATAATTTATTTTATAGTATATTGGAAAATATGCATCACTCTCAGTACAACTAAACAAAAATATGTATTGGGTTTTCAATGACCAATAACAAACTAATTTTAATTGATTTTACATAATCAAACTTTTGGCTAATCTAATCGCATATTATGTATATACTACTCATCTGATAATATTATATACTAGTATAGTACATGCATATTGTATTGCATTCGGATATACATTAAAGTTATGTAAAACATTTTTGGTTTCGTGAACCCCATATATTGGACCCCATATAATATTACACCAATAAATTAATACAAATTGTATAAACTTTAGTATATATTGTTAATGTTTGCATAAATTCGAATTATATAACACATAGATAAATGCGAATTGTATAATATAGATTACAAATGATTGCGATACTTTAGTTAAATGCTAACGAATCACATTTTCACAATAAACTTGACTTTAATATGTTATTCGAATCAGAGACTATATTTAATGATATTTTACCATACGTTAACAATAAACCATTATTCACACATCACGATGAATATGCAGAGTAAACGATTAGCATTTATTTTACTTGACAAATATTTAACTAAAAATATGTGGTAGAATTAAAAACAAAAATTAGATAAATCTTAAGAAAAATAAAACAGAGCTTCATCTCTGTGTTGACCTTAATCCCTCCATGTCACTACTTATTTATCAATTTCTCAGTTGAGTCTTCGATATAGGAATGACGCGCTTTGGATAGTTCTCACTTTTTCCTGCACCATTTTTAACTGCCGATTTACTTCCACAGTCGCACTTTACACTGTTTGAGTAACCCATTTTTTCCCAGACTTAGTCCCAATTATTCTGCAACCGGTCTACTATGATACATACAAATGAAACACCTTCAGATATTTAAAATATCTGGAGCGATATTCTGATTTTTAATGGATCCTCATATTCATTAAATAAAATATTATACAGTTGAAAAATACAGCTATAATTAGCAGTTTTTGAATTATACGACCGTATGTTTATCAATGAGTTATATAGTATTTGAATCTAAACAATTTTTGGAACATCTACCTTATCAGGATTCTTTCGCATTAAACCCTTTAAACTTTATTACTTTGTAATATCTGGTTGGTATACAATGCAGGATCCTTTGTAGATAATTATACTATAGAGTCCAATTTTATTAGTAAATAAAATTAATCTGTGGAATTCGATAGACGAAAATAGAATACATGTACTTTCTTTGTGTGACTGGGAATTGAGTTTACCAATGACATATTCCAAGATTGATCATCGATCAATGGATTAGGAATGTCATAGAATGAAGCCATGGTGGAAAAAGAATTGTGGCTGAGCGTCCGGTCAGAGAAACTGTTGATAACTCAACCAACTGAATGCCATTTTATCTTTTTACAACCCTATTGAAAATGCATGATATATTAAATAACAGATAGCATCGATACGTACAATAAAATAATATAACGATTCCATGAACTTTCGATTCATAATTAATTTAATAAATTGTTAATCATGATTACTGCGAACTTAACTATGTATAATATATCATAAAATACTCAAGTACAGTATATAATATATAATTATATGTATGAGCAGTAATTGGAATATCAATTACAATTTTATTTATAAATTTAGCGAGCATTTTTTTGTGTCAATCAATTAAATGTATTATTATGATTAAGACTGAAAACAACTGCATTCATGAAACCCATTTGGAAGTGATTCTGAGGATCTGTCTATAATATAAAAATTTTTACAAATCACTTATGTTGCTCGCAATAGATCATATAATTGAGACAAAGCTTTTGAACATTTTGAAATTGAGCACAATTTATGGAAATAGTGTGACATCACTTTCATTTTTAAAGCACGTTAACTAATAACCTTTTCAGAGGTTATTTACTCTCTCTTACTGTATAATAATAATTACAACCATAGAAATTTTATTACTTACTCTGAGGGTTCAATACTCACAATAAAATTTCGACGATATGTATACGCGTATAGTTCAAATAGACCGTTGATTTTTCAAAGATGATGAATGCGAAGTGACCGACTATCATCAAGGTTATACAATCAATCTTTACCAACACGCAGTGTCACCGGTAACTCGATCACAGTATATGTCAGTAATGGTGTGTGATCGAGGCTAAAAAGATGGTGCTAATGTCGTATTGAACAACAAACTATTGGTATAGCTGTTGTTTTGTGATTGATCCTCTATATTTTGCACTTGACAAATTTCAATTATATTTATTTGAGTTTACATTTGATGTTACATGCATATTTGAAATGGCAAATAGCCATCGTAATGCCGCCTTATGCGCCCTCGATGCGTAAATATTTAAATGATGTTGATTTTCAAAATGAAATACAATGTTTTTAGTTTATTCAATTGTCTATTTGTTGTATTTTAAATTCCCAAAATCTTCTTTGCACATAGAAAATAAATTCAAATAAAAAAAAGTTATACGGAACTTATGGAATTTAGTTAAACTTATGAATATGATGGATTTCATATAGAGACATTCACATAATGTTGGGATCTATATTGATAATGTGGTAAAAAGTGAAACGCATATGGTATAACACATGGGGTCTAAGTAAACGCTTTCGACTGAGATATACACATGTAACTGAAATTGGAAATATTTGCAAAATACAGTTTCACAAGTTGATCGAAAAATTATTATTTCTTTATTAATGAAGATCGAAGTCATGTATGTTTTTCAATTTTTGCCAATATAGACAATATGACATCGGATTTTGTATACAAAAATCTTAGTAAATATTTAAATATTGTCTTAGCAAATATTTGAATATAGTCTGATAGTCGATATAATTAGTAAAAATAGTAAAATGTTGCGTATTTTTCAAACTAATACTGTTTAATGGTAAGAAGTATTCTTATTCTTGTATAGCTGCGATAATTGAATGATGATAAATAACATCGTGTCATAAGTGCAAGTTTTTGACAATATATGATATGGCTGATATTTAAAACTTTATGATCAGACATATGGAATTTGAGGCAAGTCACAAATTCAACTTTTTGACAATATATGATTTGGCGTATACTTAAAACTTTATGGTCAGACATATGGAATTTGAGGCAAGTCACAAATTCAACTTTTTGACAATATATGATTTGGCGTATACTTAACACTTTACGATTAGACATATGGTATTTTAGACAAGTCAAAAATTCAAATTTTTGACAATATATGAGTTGGCGTATACTTAAAACTTTATGGTCAGACATATTGAATTTGAGGCTAGTCAAAAATTAAAGTTTTTAACAATATATGATTTGGCGTATACAAAACTTTACGATTAGACATATGGTATTTGAGACAAGTCAAAAATTAAAGTTTTTGACAATATATGATTTGACGTATACTTTAAACTTTATCGTCAGACATATTGAATTTGGGGCAAGTTAAAAATTCAAGTTTTTGACAATATATGATTTGGCGTATACAAAACTTTATGGTCAGTCATATTGAATTTGAAGCAAGTCACAAATTCAAGTTTTTTACAATATATGATTTGGCGTATACTTAAAACTTTATGGTTAGACATATTGAATTTTAGGAATGGAATATGGAATTTGGAGAGAAATGTAGCAAAATGAAGGTGTTAGCTATAGATATTATAGAACTAAGCGTTAACCAATGTATTGTTTTTAATAAAATGATTGTAAAAAATTACTAAAATTAGTATATTATAGCATTTATTACTACAAGATTATTTATTTCAATTATATTATCTCGTAACTCGTAAATAAATCAAAAAAATAATCTTAAGCGAATATGCATGAATTTTTATTCATTTATTTTGTGAACAAAATAAAATAAAATAATTTTTAAATAAGAGGCGTAAATCACTGAACACAAACAATCACCACTTACATGCATTAATATATAACTAATAGAAAAATTTGAAACACCAGATAAATTAAGTACTTTCATGCCGGACGTAATCTTAACTGATAAAATATGTTTAATCTTTACGAAATGATCTCTCACCTTATACTAAATCCAAATAAAACCAAAATAGCAAATCCAAGAGTTAATAAAAAGCATTTCTTCAAAGAAAACTTGGGTAATCTCATAGTTCGTACAATGCCGAAACTAATTATTTTTCTTTTCTTTTCTTTTTTTTTTTTTGTGAATTGATTTAATTATTATTTACATTTTTTTTTATTCACTAAATAAAACACAGTTAGCTACTATTTTAGTTAAAAAAAAATTAAAATAATATAAAATAAATGGTTACTAATTAACGTTTAAATGTTAAATGTTTAAATTTATTTATTTATATAAAAGACACTGTGGACTGACTGTTTAAAATTCGATAATTAATTTAACCACCCATTCCGTCGCATGGCAGTTAAAAATTATTTACATTTGACTGCATAATATGAATTAATGATAATAATAATAATAGCTTTTAATAATAAATAATCTAAAATAGCAAATATGTTTTACATA
>JANSTX010002341.1:0-40903 GCA_027564355.1 Penthetria funebris
TACTTTATATACATTTTTCCGGAAAGCAATTAAATAGCCAATTCTGACATGGAATGCCCATAATATTTTCGAAATTATTTTCTATGGGGAAGAGCAAACATTTTGCCGGTATACGAGTACATATTTATTACAGGCGTGGTATTAATTACTAGAAGGAAATTTGGAAATTATTAATTTATTAGGGTAGTGAATCTACTGTATATATATGCAAACATACTACGATTTCAAATATAGAAGACAAAGTAAAAAAAAATGACTAGCATTTCAATTACGTCAACAAAGAAATGGTGTATACTTGAATGGATTATTTAATTGGAACTCAAAATTGAGTATGCACATCTGTACACCTACAGAAGATGTTAATGTTAATGATGAATTTAAGTTTCCATACCTTTATAAAAATAGTACAAATTTAGTAGCAATAAGACTTGCAAGCCCATACTTTTATATTATTTTATTTAAAGTAATTAGTGAAATTGGAAACCCACTCAAACATGCAATAATGCAATTTGATAACCATTATAGCATTATTGTACATTGTATTTTAATAACATAATTACATTTTTCATGTGATTCTTAGTAGTTTTTAAAATTTATTTTTGCTTACTCAACAATTTCTTAATAGTTTTTCCATTCTTTGGGACATTTTTGATGCTTTGCTTACCTGAAAATAAAATAATAGGAAATTTATTAATATGCCAAGGATAATATTTATTAACAATTATAAATAAGGGGAATATTTGATTATAATTAATTACTTAATTATTTTTTATTTTAATAAAATCAAAATCTCCGGATGTCATCGATCACGATTTAAAAAACCAGTCCAGTAAATGAACAATATACAGTAATTTAACAATTTGACCTTTGATAGTGCGGCTTTAGGCGTAATCTTCGAGAAATCGAGAATACTCATTTCTTAGTCAAACATACAAAATTGTCTATAGTTAATTTTAGTAAAATAATGTATACAACAAAAGTAGAAATGGAAAAAAGAAGCATTTAAATGAAGTATGCTAATATTTGTACATTTAAAAGAGTTGTAGCTTGAAGTCTTACAAAGAATTGAGAAAGTGTGTTTTTCATTCATTGAGCAAAAAGTTAGCCACAATTTTTTTTTGTAATAAATGCTTGAATTGCTTGTTACATTTGTATACCAATTTTAACCACATCAATAAAGACTATGTATAATGCAATACAATATGAAACAAGTTTATGCAATTATATTTAATTTAAAAAAAATAATATTCTGGTATACATTCATGTTGAATGCATAAAAAATTGTTATTTCTGTTGTGCACGATTTCGATTTTATCAAAGGGATAATTGACGTGTTTTTTTTTTTTTTTTGGTTTGTGCAAAGGATTTCTAGTTCCTTGAATGTTTTCATTATTTTAAGGCCCTGAGAGCAAAACATAGGGGTACGTCATTCAAAATGTTACCAATTTCACACAATTGTAACTGACGCGTAGATAATCATTGTGTTCTCAAAATTTGACAGATTTTAGTTTTTAATAGATCATTTCATCAATTTGGCGTTTTGCTAACTGAACGATATTCTGAAGCATTTGACAATCATTTTTTGCTAAATGACAAATTTTGATGAAAAGCGACATATACATTCAAAATTATTGTTTAGGTTTTGAATTATGCTGATTTTAAAATACTTTTTATCGATTAATTAGTATTTATTGTATATTGTTTTAAAAACAATATTTCCTTTGTTTTTGTTCGCTTGTCACGCGGTTGTTAATTTTAAGATATGAACTTTCAATGCTTGAAAATGCTTGATGCTTTATGAGATAGCAGTTTTACATAAATGAAGGTTCATGTCATAGATGTAAATTTAAATATCCTTTTATATTATTATAAAATAATGAATTTTAATATGATAACCATATGAAGCTTTTTGAAAACAGTGATGAAAAATTCAATAATATGTGTAAATATGCGATTTTATTTAATTAATTTTTATATTTTTAACAAACAATATTATTAAATTATCAGAGGATTTTATCAGATTATTCGGCAGTTTATTTATAACAAATTTGTAAAAAGGATATTTTAAAAATTTATTGCTTATTATCTTTAATGATCATTTGAAGCAAATACTAAAGCCAGAACATATTGCGATTAAGAATACAGTTTGATCTTGTTTAAGATTGGGTCAGTTTAAAGATGGATGGTCACAATGTACGTACAGTGATCGCTCTTCATAAAACCATTAAATTAAATTAAAAGTAGAAATTTGAATATGTCATACATACAACAGTAGTTGTCAATTATTACATCTTCTCCGCATTACTGTATTAACAAATTTAATTTACCAGGCCCTAAAGTAATTACTGTCTTCAAATTAAACGCTTTTCTTGTTTTTTTTTTTTACATGGATATAAAGAAAGTGAGTGACATTAACAAATGACTTAAACTATTACATAATTTATTTATTACTGAACTTTATATTATATTAACTATACTCGTACATACTTTTAAGACACCAATGGTATCGTATTGTAACTTTTGTATTATACAATTTTCATTTTCTTCTTAATGTTGCTTTACATACCCTTATTCTTGGCAATAAATGCGTACATTTACATATAATCACCTTCAGTATTCTAATAACGTTGAATAATTTCCAAAAAACAAATTGAATTTACATTATACGTATATATATATCTACATCTATATATACCCAAAATTGATATTACAAAATTGTATATAATAGAATAAAAGGAAATAGAGTCAATTCTAAGTAATCGTATAAGGAAATGTCAAGGAAGCTTTATTTAAAGAAAAGTTTGATATAAAATATATCTGTAATTATAATAGGGAAAATTTAAAGCAGTCACTAGTCTCCCTTGAAACACAAATAAGTTAAGATTTTATTTTTGAATCTTAAGGTATATGTGTTCTTGTCAAAATATACCGTAGGTTAATAAATATGGAAATCCGTATTGATGAACAATATTGAAACATATCAATCAAGCTATAGGATCAGAAAATTAAGTGCAATATCAACTTAATATTTCGATCAACTATCAGAAGTTTAAGCTGGAAACTTGACACTTTTCATTTTAAAATTTATATAAATATGTTGACCTTATTCTGTATTAATGAACTGGTTTGTATGTAATATGATATAGAACCCTCAAAACCGAATTCGTACTAAATTAAATAGTTACGAAATATTTCTACCCATATTAGTAAATTTATGATAAAGTGCATAATAAACAACAAATTTCCATTGAAATTTAAATTAGAAGGATCCGCAATATCTAGTTTATTTGACGACAAACAAGATAGTGTATTGTTAAGTTCAGTTAAATGTAACTATCCTCTCTAGTCACATAAAATTATTAGATCAGCATTGTCTATGTTTTCTGTTGGTCTATTACTGAAATAGAATGAAAGATACATGGTATTGTCATTAGCATATATAGTTATGAATCTGCATACGAGTCTCATCAATTATAAATGTAAACTTCTAATGCAAATTTTATTAAGATATTCAAGATCAAAAGCTTTATTAACGATTATGAAAAATATTGTTTGATTTCATGATTAAGTATGAATACCATGAGAAGGAATTATATTTGAAATAGTTCAGTTTAGAGTGGTGGCCAACAACTTTTTGGTTAAAACATTTTGCTGCTTAAATCACCAATAAATGACCTACAGGTTTGCATCAAAAATTTGAAACCTCCTCTTAACTATTATTTCTGAAATTCTTTAGCTCATTTTACATGAACATTTTGTATAATATAATAAACAAATCAAAGAAAATTATCATAAATAATCATTTTACGTATACGTACAGCATCACTCAATCAATTTGACACCTCATTATATACCTACTTACTTTCGACACTGAAGAAAAAAATGCATCCGCATTTGAATAATTCATACAAAAATAAATTAAGAAGAGGAAACTTTGAGTGGTTAAATTGACTGAGATTTATATTGTACCTAATTCTTAGATTCTGTTATTTATTTTTTTACCAACATAAATAGACATTTTCGTTATACACTAAACTCATAGAAATTGAATTGAAACTATGTTTATACGAGATGATATTTTTCCTTCTTCATCTTTTATACATTACAAGTATATTGTTTGAATGAATTATATAAATTATTTGAAATGTTAAACAAAAAAAAAAGTGATATTTAAAATTAAATTTTATAAACTACTTTTTATTCTTGCATGCACATATATAAAATGTGCAATCATACCACAGAAGAAAAAGACAAGAAAACGATACCGCGGACTTCATATGAGAAGAAGAAAATCATAAATATTTATTTTTATGGTTCAAATCGAAAACCATTGAAATTCAAAACCAAATACATCACGACTATAAAAAAAAAATAAAAATAAATTCAGCTATCTTTTTTTTTTTCTCGAGTTTTTGCAACCTTCAGCCTCAAGCCATGATCAGTATCAATTTCCTATTATTGTGCTATTTGGCTAAAATGAAAAACAAAGAGTTGCGAATATATTATGGTAAATCGTGTAACTATTCAACATTTATATGATTCTTATATTTTTATGTACATTGAAAATTAGTTTAATATATTGCACTTTTAAAAAATGTATTATATATTTTTAATAGTCAATAAAAAATGATTGGAAAATTTAATTTATTCATTCAGTGAATATGGTAGTACGGCGGGTACATGCCGTACTGACTGAGAATCAATTCCAACCTAAACCTAAAACTAACAGCAAAAAGCCAAAAACAAAAAAAAAAAATGGTAGTAAGAAACTAATTATCCGTTGAAAAATAAATTCTTGACATTGAAAATGTATATCATTTGTGAAAATTGGGATGCTAAACTGAACCAAACACCAAGAACACATCTTCACGAAGTTAGGCAACATTCAGAATAAAAAAAAACCGATCAAATTTAGATCAATCAATCAAAAACCATCTGCCTACAACAACTGAAAAATCACCAAAAATTATCAATATAGTAAAATTGCAATTGCTGTATAGTGTGATGCTTATGCATATTCCCAATTATAGGGTAATACCAACAATATCCATCTGCGTGGTGGGCGACTGGTTTGATGGACACAAACTTTACTAGTTATGGATGCATTCCTGTCAAATAGAATATGAAGAATGTGTTCATCATCAAGTTGAGGGCGACGGGCAGGGGTGAGGCAATTGCTCTTCAGGTTTTAATTTCTATTCTACTTAAGCTACTCGATTTTAAATAGTTTCAGTATGTGGCGTCAGCCTGGAAAATCATTTGAATAGATAGATAGAATTTAAAATTTAAGCTTTGTGATCAAATTGATTTGAGTATGTGGGTTTATGGGTAGTGTTGTTTTTTTTTTTTTTAATAAATAAATTGATTCACATTGCCTATGTACTGATTTGTATAATAATTAGTTTGATTTGATGCAATTAATTTTAAAATTAATTAAAGATAAAAGCATTCCATTTTCAATAAAATTGAATTTTATAATATTAAATTTTATTTATTATGTAATAAGCTGCATGGTTACATATAACTGCATATAATAGGTAAGTATATATAATATCTGGTTGCTAATAGCTACATTAAAATTTGATTTTAGTCATGTATACACACAGATGATTTCACGTAATTTACTGAAACTGTTATTGAGAAACAAAAAAACTATTTTAATTGGACATCAGCTTAAAGTATAAATTGATGTTCTAATTGGCGTATCGTTAATAATTGAAAAAAAACATTTTTGGTAGCTATACTCTATTCATTAGCAAACGGTAGGAAATGATTGACGAAACTACATTCGAATTTTATTTTTCAATTTTCCAGCATTATAAAAATGTTAGGTTTCTAAAAAAAATAATTGTACATAGGAGAGATTTAAATAGTTTGGTCGACTTTAAGCTATGAATATGGTGAGGAGTGTATAGTGGTCAACACCGAGTTTACTTAAACCATCTTTACCTCCAAGCGGTCTCACTTGAAACTCTATCGAAAAATATGGCAGCAATGGTGTGTGATTGAAACTAAAAGATAGAGTTAATGTCGTATTTGTGAACTAGTTAAAGAAAATTTTAGCGAAGAACTAGGTAGTTCGTTATTTATTTAGCATCAAACATATGCTCATACCATATTAGTTTGATAAAAAAAATGTAAAGTTTCTGCTCACCTGATACGATTTAATAAATATTTCTTTTATCTATTGACGAATTTTAAACACTTTCTGACATTACTGCTAGCTGATTCAATTTGGTATTTAAAGAAAAATTTGAACGAAATTAGTTTTTGTACTTTGGCACGAAATAGAAATAATTCATTTATTTTAAAATGCTGCTCGCCTGTTAGTATTTAGAAATTTGAAAACAGGTGTCACTACTGATTTATTACCGGAATAAAAATCGTTTATTTTTCTTCAGGAACTAACTACTAATTGAATCAAAAATTACGGTTTTCTAATTCAACAAAGTGGTCACAATTGTTTTCGTCACATCATTCTTAAGAACAATACGTTAATGTTTTTAAATTACTTGATTTAAAGAATACTTACAATAATAACTATTGTATATAAATACGGAAATGAAATCAATTTTCCAATCGATTAAATACAGAAAGCATTAAATTCGTATTTGAATGTTTGTTAATTATCATCCTAATGCAACTCTGTATCTTCACTTTGCTATTATCATGAGAGAAAACCTATAAAAAAAACCGAATAAGAAAAAACGAAAAACAACTTTACACATGTCTATCACAAAATAGGGTAAATTTATGTTCTGGAAATAATAGTTTAGGGATGATTTTTCAAATAAATAAATATACCACCACTTTCATATATTTGTAGGTATAAATTTTACAATCTCATCCGATGGCAGTTTGAAAAGTTTTCCTATTTAATAACTAGTTTGTCAATATTAATCTGCAAATACGTTCAAATTCGTTAAACATTAATATGGCGTCATATTCATTCTCATCATCTTAGTTTTTATGCCACAAGAAGGTATAAAACGGCGTAACGTTGTTAATTCAATCAAAGCTACAGCAGTTTCCTACTATATTGGTAACATGCTTATCCATTAAGATCACAAACAACAGTTATCCAAAGTGACGAAAACCATTCAAGATTTTTCAGAAAATATAGTTGAATCGCTTAGATATTCGCAAACTAATACATATATTGATATTTAGAAACATGCCAATGTAACTTTTATAATTTAGAACAGTATATTTAGTACATGTTAATGTATGCATTTAGTAAAATTGATATATATTAGTTAAGCATTTTATAAAATATTAGCCGGTCACTACACTCAACAACATGTATCATTATATAATCACCTGCACCATTCAAATTTAGAAGAATTTCTACGTAACTGTTATAATTAATTACAGACCCATTATGTTTGCACCTTTTTATTAGATAAAATAAATGAAGTTAAATATTTTGTAAAAAAAATTTCACCAATGACATTGAGTTTATAGGTTAAAGAGGTTATAGACAATCGTGTTTAGAAAACTAATACAATTTTCTAGCATTGACAGAAAATTTTTCTAACGACCCCCGTCTAAATTTCGATATATATTTATAACTACTTGCCAGGATGCCTAAATAATATAGACTTATGTATGGTATTCTACTAGCAACTCGCATGTAACATTTGATTTCGATATTGATTATTAATATTAGTACCATAGATTTATTATTTGGACAATAAAATCATTATGCGTGCTTGTTTATTATGTTATATGCCCATTTATACACAAAATTTATGATTGTTGTGGCTCTACTGAATATTAATTTTCATTATTGCTTAAATTGTATGCTCATAGTAATTTATTATACAAACAAGCAAGTATTATATCAGTTATAAATGTTACATAAAGTTTCAGTTTATTTAGTATTTAAATTTATAGTTGCTATAGCATATCACAAAATTCATTAATGATCAATGAAAATAATATTTTGATCGGATAGTTATGCAAAGTAGTACCTATAAATTCTTAAAAAATATAAAGCAATTTAAATGCGATGAGCTTTATAGCAGCCACTTAACACTTGAGACTGTGTCAACCTATAAGTTTCCATTTACACAGTTCACAAATATGTTAACTCTTGGCATGTAATTGACCAGAAAGTGTTAATAGTTAATTTCAATCATTTAAGCAACACAATAATGCATAACTTTAGCTTCTATATTGAGGAGTTTTAGAGATTTTGCCATTTTTGTTGACAAATCGATGTTCTGATATGTTCTCTTGATATAAAATTTCAAAATTATTCAAAATACAATGCCGAAAAGCTGCTTAATTTTATTTAGATTGATGACATTTATAACACGAAATCATAGCCGTACATAGGTAAAGATTTAGATTTATATTTCAAAGATTACTAGCTAGACTTTAATGATTCGATGAAATAAACCATAATTTATAGTAAACCTAGTATTTGTATGTTCATTTAAAAAAAAAAATCCACATTTTTCTTTCGTGTATATTATACTTTCGACAATATATAACCTATTTTCATATTTTCAGCTTCAGAAACGCGGTCGTACCATTTAATATTCTATATGGAAATACCAATTTAACAAATTTGCCTATTAAAATTTTCATTGGAAACTTTATCTTTTGAAGAGACCAAATTAAATTCTGAGGAAAGTACTGTCAGACTAGACTTAAAATTTCACTATACAATAATTAACTTACTTATTAAAATAAATATGCACAAATTTGAAACATATGCTAATTTAGAATGTTTTCTATTGGGGACATAAGGACTGGTTGGGTATAGAAAGGTATAGAATTTGTATATGTTTTGGACATCGATTCGTCATGTCTATTTGCATCATAATGCGAAATCATATTTCATTTATACAAAATATTAATGATGTCGAATGTATAGGTCGTCGGTCATTAATACCATTATACACATATACGGGATTGACATCGAATCATTTATTAATAGAATATATGGTAGAATTATTTTTGGGTCGGTATAAAATAAATAATAAATTTTCTATTTTTCGTTTGTCATATTAATTAAAATTAGGATTAATATAAACTAGCAATGGACAAACATAATGTTTCAACACTCATACAATACAATTATTGAAAAGAATTATGATTAGTAGCATTTATGTCTGAAAACCAAGTATTCGTGAAGAACAGGCTCAAGATCATGAACACGTCAAAAATCAAAGTCGATCACTCAATCGAATGGTCAGCACCATTTTATAAACTGTTTGGCGACATCAAACAAGCGTTATACAGTGTCGATCGTATTATGATGTGAACAATTCTGGAAAGCTATGGAATTTTGTCTAAATTGATGAAAATGGTCCGCAGTCTTTATCGTGACACTCGGTGTCACACTGATCACATATAGGGAAGCGTGGTAATGTACTTGATGTACATTCAAAAGTATAAGTAGATATCCATTTTGACGCTAATCTTTTCCTATCGTTTTAGATTGGGTTATGACAATAATGAAAAACAAACCACATATTATGAGATGAAATCTAACCAATCTACTTGAAGATCTTGACTTTGTCGCTAACATATTCGTATGTTTGTTGAGAGATGGACATGCAACTGGTAGTCTAGTGAAGTAAAGTATAGTTCGCAGGTGTTTCTGTGCAAAAATGTTTTAAATACAGTAATTTACGTGATACACAGCTTTCAGTATTTTGGAAGTTATTTAACAAAATACTGAAAAAGATGTCGAATCAAGTATACAAAGAAACAATAAAAAGTATACTTGGAAAGTGACGATTATCAAATTTAATAGTACGAATTTAAATTCACGTCAATATCAAATGAGGATGGATATAATTTGTGGACAAAGAAAATGGATTTGAATGGAGGCCATACAGTGAGGCGGCGTACGATCTGGAGTGGAATCCTAGAATTCTCAGGATAGGAAAAGAGCTGATAGACCAAAAAAGATAGCAGTGGTAAGATGTGAAGTATGAGGTAAAGGTTCTTGTTGAGTTGATGATATAGTACATATTCTCGTTAATAATTAATAAGGTACCCTTCGTATTCAAATAAAAACCCATCTTTTTTTAGGTGAGGTGGTCAAATTGAAATGTCAGATCTAAAATGTAACATAATTATTTTCAAACAATATTTTCCTAGCATTAACTTTTTTATAATAACTCAACCGTAAGTTAATTTATTACGACTTACTACCTATCTTTATAACAGTTGAGATATGGTGCAATTTCGACCAAGATCGTATATTTGTTATAATGCAGAAAGTTATTATCATTGCAATGTTTTAAAACTTACTTTTAATTATATGAGTACGTCGGATACATAATATTTATTGTTCTGTTCATTTTTAATTTCATGTGTTTATTTAGTTACAAATTTTTTATTTTTTTTAGAGAAAGTAGTGTTTTATTACAGCACCAGCACACATCATTTCTGTAATTTTTAAAGTTTTATACTTTTTTTCTTTCTTAAAGCCATGTTTGAAGAAATCAACTTTCATTGAAATAATTATTAATAAAGATTACCCATATGCTAATAGTCGTAGTATTGTGTATTTTTGTTCTTTTTTTGTTTTTTTCATTTCCTTTTGCAATACAAATGTGAAGTAGGAAAAAGCAAAAGTGTTTTTAATTTTAAAAAATGATTTGCACAAAATTAAAAACACATAGAGTAGTAGTACATCATCGTCACTATATGTAATTATTATATTTTTATAAAAGATTATTATCAATTGTGGTGGAGAGAGGACTTGAATGGAGATTTTGCTTTCGCAGATTGCTTATTTAATGTCTTATTCGATTTAAAGACACCAATTAATTTCATATATTTATAGTAATATAATTTTTAAAAACATTAAAGAAATAGTAATTTTAAAATAGATTTTTAATGATGATTTCAATGATGCCGAAATATTTATATTTAAAAATTGAATAAATGGTGTGTTTAATGAGGCAAAAAATAGATCAAATAGCGGAGGTAGTCTAAATAACTAAAATAATTTTCAGGTTCAAATCCCGCTTCAGATAAATTATTTTACAATAATGAGATCTAAACTTTTCAATTCACATCAAATCTTATACCATCATTGGTACCAATCATCTTTGATAATTCTTGTTAAACACATATATGATCATAGACATCTTAACGTATTGCCACCAGATCTGCTCAATTAATTTATAAAATTATTAACACATAAATTCATAATATATGGGACAAAGGCATATGTACATTCTACTTCTGAAATATTGGAAGTTTTTCACTTATAGTCTATTATTAAATTATTGACTTTAAGATGGTATGTCATCTAATGGTTTAAATTACATGTTTTTATTAACTTAGTTTGTCAAACTTATATTTGAACTATCATATTAATTGCACATAATTTTATTATGTTGGTGAAATGTTTTTATAAACCGTCCATAGAATCAAAGAATAATTATTATTATATTCATAAAATTTGCGTAAACAATAATTCCTCAAACGATTACATTATAAAAGGAAGACAACGCGAACCTAATTAGTTTACTACTCAGAATTACGAAAATATTTAAGCAGACATTTTGTTAAGAGGATATTTTATGTGGGTGATATAGTTGTACTGTAATTTAATAAATCTGCTAACATATGATCTGTGTACAAATATAAATTATATAAGAATTTTACTAGCAAAAAATTTTATTTCGATATGTTGAAGCTTACTCAAGTTATCGTGTACCGTGCACACAAAACAAAAATTTGAAATATGAACGCCAGAATGTCTGTGAAATAAATGCCGCAATTAGACATTATGTCGCTATTGCTAATTCATAAGGTAATTGAAGACCTGTTAAGCACTAGCACAGTTAAGTGTGAACAAACAGACATCTTGTGGATTTACAGTACACTCTTGATCAAGAATTCAAGATTGATGCTAATTCAGACCGTGTTCCACTATGCATTATCTTTCAAAACACATTGCGATTAGAAATGAATGGATAAACTTAAATTAATCACTTCCCTATATGTATAGTTACGTATTTACTAAACTTACGACAACTTTTTCATATTACAAACAATGTAGTAATCCAAAAGGAACAACAACATCTTCTTTAAAACATTTAATGCAAATTTTTACTATAATACTCGTATGAGTATAGAAAATTTATGCATGCAGCATGTACCTATTTACATATTGACGTAGATAACGATGCATATCTTCATTCTGGTTTTCTGCAGCAGCATAAAAGACGCATTTCTTGTTCATCCTCTTAAATAAAATATTATGTTTGTTTATAATCCTCATCTTTACTATAAACGAAGAAGTACTTGTTTACTTATAAATAAACAACAACAAAATTTATGTGTGTTTCTGTTTACATAAAATCCAGTTTTTTCAGATCAAATCAATTTCAACTTGTTTTTGCAAAACGGTATTTTGATTTGTTTAAAATTATTTTAGTTGTTTTTTTGTTTTTGTTTGCCTTGGAAGATATTCTTAAAGAGTACACCAAGCAGCACTTACATAAGAACGTAAATTGTGCCAAAAGGAAAAACAACAAAAACATTGGAAAAAAAAACATATGGAAATAACGAAAATGTATAATTAGAAAATCAAATTCAACATTAAAAACAACTGTAAATTTTAAAATAAATTACCATCTTCTTCATGGATATTATAAACACTCGAACTTGGATATGTGACACCCATAATATTTCTATTTGTCGCCAGACAGATAAATGTATTTTGATATCAAATTTACATAATTAATTATGCTAATTTACGAGTATTATGCCTCATTTTATGTGTTTATTCCGTTTCAGTTTCATTATGCTAATTCGATTCGAAACTTGATGTTATTATGAAAAATTGGGAAACAACAAAAATAGACAAAACTTTCGATTAAAATTAATCATGATTTATGGATTAATATGTTTTAATTTTATAGCAGATACGAGTAGAAATTAGTTAATCATAGCAATAATATAATCAGCCGTATAATAAATTATATTATGAAACGTCATTATCATGTTCATAATCCAAAATATCTAAACTCTTATGTGATTCATAAAATACAATATATTGTGCACAATGCATAGTAAAATGCATTGTGCATAATGCACAAACAAAATACAGATAATGATTTGGAGAAATAATTTTTTTTTAATACTAAAAACTAAACGTTCTAAATGGATGTGCAAAACATTATAGAAAATATGTTCCCTGGAAAGTGCAACGCAATATTATTGTAAACTATAGATAAAGCCAGTATATGATAGAAGGCAAGTAGTTTTTAATATAATTCTGTCCAATAGATTCGAGGTGCATCTATTATTTTATTAAAAAAAATACAAATTATAGTAATTCCATTTGTATTAACTTATGCATTTTCACTGTTGTAATTACTTTTCGTAAATTCAAACCTCCAAAAAAATATGTCAACTTTGAAAAGTATTATTATTTAACGTCCTTTTCATTTCTTACTGCATCCATAAGCGTTTTTCGAACTAAGAATGAAAAAACGAAGGAAATTGAAATGACACACACAACATCCACACATATAAACCGAGAAAAATCCGACGAAGCTTCCATCACGTAATGACATAGTCTTGTAATCAGGCAATGATCAAATAAGTGACTTATTTACATCATTCGCTCATAGAGATGTTAAAAAATAAATCAGATTTCAAATTTGACGTAAAGTATTGTCAATTTTTAGTTTGGACCTACTATCATTTTCTACTGCTTTGATTTAAAAAATAAAAAAACATCGAAATATCATATTTAGACAGTTTTTTATTAATTAAAATTGAAAATAAATAGAAGTAAAAGTAATGTTGACTGAGATAAATTAATTAATTCATAATTGAATAGAAGATGGGTTGGTAAATAATTTCTATTACGTTATTCGCACAACAGTTGTAAATATTAGTTTTGCATAAATTAATTAATTTTTTGTACTTTTATTATCTATTTTTTTTTTCAATTATTTCCGTAGAAAAAGTTTTCAAACTTTCACGTTCGTATACTTTTCTATATTGGGCATAAAATCCTTTTGCAAATAATATTAGAAATTTATTTTAAAAGTTCTTGTTTTTAAACGCAACATATGTTGACGTATATAACATATATGTTACTGAAAACAATTTGTAGAGTAATTATCGGACTAATGAGAATTATTCGTTCGAAATTTGTATTTTTATAATATTCACTATAATATGACGAATGCACAAAGTAATAATTCAGTTTTGTGACAGGCAATACAATTGATGATACTGTTATATATTTTTTTTCAGCAGTATCAGTAATGGGTGATTGCCATTAGTATTAGTAATGGGTGATTGCCAACAAAATCGATCAAGTCAGTATGCTTGATTAATGTTGTAGTGCCTACCGATTTTAATTGCATACCCGAACCACAGCGACCCCATCTGATATCTTTACGTATTCAAAACATTTAATTGGAAGCATCTAGAAATCAGTATTTACGCTTTTATAAGTTTTTAATAGGTTTTATTTAATTGTATTAAAGTTTCCTTAACTATTATCTACTGGTTATGTGTCTACATAATTTGTAAATCATTAATTTTATAGCAGATAATGTCAAAATAATAAATTTTCAATATTTAATATACTGACAATGAAATATAATGTTGCCATTAATTACAGATTAATAGTTTAAATATCTTACTCGTCGTCATATTTTGTACTATAATTTAACTTTCTTAATGTGTCCCACATTATGCGGACATTTGATTTTCATGTTATATTTTTCTTTGGCAAGCACAACGTCTTAAGTATTAAATTTATTCAAGTATGACGCTAGCTATTGATTCGTCATATAATTATATTCGTGTGAACAAACAGAGAAATAATAAGTACCTACATAAAACAATAAATTATTAAAAAATTACACATAATGTTATAATGTTTATAAATTATTAATTGACATTGAAAATTTTCTCAAGCACTACTACAAACTACACGTATATTTCAAAGTCACGCAATTTTTTGGAATTGAAATTAATGATCAATATTTTAAATTGAAATTCAGGGGTGCAGCATGTACTATACTTACTATATATACTCGTACATAAACGATAGTAATTATTTGTACTATGTGAAAAATATTGTAGAGCTAAGTAAGTTTTACTATATAAGTTTACAATAAATTAATACGTCGTAATAGACGACTAGTGTCGTATAGATTATCAAAACTTCAAAATTTAAAATACATCACGACAAAAAACCTATTAGTATTTCTTGCGTAAATACCCCATTTACCCCTAAGAAGAACTGTCAATAAATGTAGTTGGATTGGATGAGAACATGATGACAACTTATGGGTCACGTTAAAAATGCTGAATTAGACAAACCTGGCGCAATTACTTCAAGAATTGGAGAAGATACAAACTGTAGTTCGTGGTATGGGACAAAGTGAAGTGAAATTGCTCATAAACATTTTTGGTTATTCGTTGACCCCCTATACTTCTGCAAAAAGTTGAGGTCATGATGATACCAATTCAAACTTAACTGTGATAAATTCTGCAATTCAACCATCCATGTAGTTTTAGGGAAATTTTTACATTTTTTACTAATATGTTATTGCTAATATAGACTGTGGTGTTAAGCAAATTTACTATGTTTTCTTTGAGATCATGTTTAAGTTAAAGTGATCTCATCATTTTTTATCAAAGACGGCCACCACAAATTAATTAATTTATTCGCTTGAAACGTAGGCGATTGTATTTGTAAAAAATTAAAAAAAAAAAATATTATATTAAAAATATTTATATACATATAATTTGACACCCTTTGAGTATTTTATTTCATTTCATCCCCCCGTATATTTTTCTTATTTCGTAATTTCCTGACTATTATGTACACTTATTTTCATTTATATGCAAATCCAATTTGATACTCACATACACATTTTATCTAAGAAAAGATACAAGAAAAATCAATAGTAGTAATAAATTGTATTGCAAAAAAATTCTCTTATTTCATTATTTCTATAAATTAGGGTGGTTGAGGCATATCAAATATTTGGAGGAAATACAAAAAAATTACAATAAATTATTAATAGCTTTAAAAAGTATCTTCTAAACCCGCACATGAATGTGCTATAATGTGGGTTTGGAATAACCACAGTTTAAAATAATGACTTTGAATTGTAAATCGATAATATTCATGGCAACGCTGAACATCGACATGAACTAATTCTCCAATTTATTATCGATTTATGCTACTGTAATTATACAATATAAAGGCAGCTAAAATCTTTTGTGGGAACAGAAAATGTGATATAAATCAATTTACATGTCTGTTTAGACCTGCTTGCGAGAACCTAAACACAATAATTACTTTAGAAAGTAACAAATATAAAATATTCAGCGAATGTAATATTAGTAGAGTTGGTTATCCAGCTGAAGATTTACGTAGCATTGGTAAAGTGAATAATACGATTTCTTGTTGTCACTACATTTTATCCATAATAAGTGGTTTACATAACTGTCACCACACTAAGGTGTATTAACAATCATTGATTCAAAATTACAGTCATTGTCAACAATCGTGGTAACATCACGAATACACCAATTTTTATAATAAATATATAATATATTGAATACAATTCGGCTAGATCAATAGGCCACATCACACATTAATAAACTATAATCACTAAATTTTTGAACACCAGTCATAAAAATTCATTATTAATAGTTATTGAAGAAGACATTTTCAGATTTACAAACTAATAAATCATAGAAATCAAATATCCACTGAGTTTTTACTATATCTAAATCAACTTTAATGTTTATACGTTTAAAATCTTGTGTAATTTTACGTCCATTGTCATGCATCCTGTGGAAAATATTTTCAAATTACTGACACGAGGCTTCCGATTCTAATTGGGTGCGTTCCGTCTAGTATATTCTAATATACTATTCAGAAATCGGAAAAGAAATATCTCATTGGCATTACCGGTGGAGTCGATTATAGTCTAAGTCTCAGAAAATGTTACATAAAATTGTTATAATTTAATTATTAATCAATACGTTAATTATTAAATTATAAATACGTACGAGTACAAGCGGCATGTACATTTCAAATATATACAAAAATATTAAAAAAATTTAAATATAGTAAAATGTTTGTTATAATATGCTTGTTTACTGTGTACAGTTTAAAAGAAACAAGATTTAAAAATTTCAAATTAGGGTAGAAAATCAATGGGTGGTCCTTCCTTAGTATACATATCCCATCCTATATTCATTTTAAAATATGTACATTCCATCCATATTGATTGTTTATTTAAATAGAAACAATTTTTTTTTCCAAAGATAAGCTAATTATATAAAATGAAAAGGGTGTGGGTTTAAAATCATCAATACCATACATTTACTGGGTCTATTTATATTTATATACATTTTATTACCATATGCATTCATTTAATGCTCTAGCAAAGTATTTATAGATGATTTAAAAAAAAATCAAACAAATTATTTGTTCACTGAGTCATACTGCATTTTTTTTTTTTTAATTTGAACAAATTTTATTTCCAGTAAATGGTGAGTTAAAATAATTATTTTAAAGAATTTTTTTTTTTTTTAAATTGGTTCAAAGAACAAAACACTATAGTTAACAACAATTCCGCAGTTGTTTACATAGCCGGGATATTTTACATTTTATAACAGTATTATAACAGTTTTATAACACATTATTAGATCAGATTATTATAAATTTGTTTAGCTTTAATATTACAATAAATGCAATTTGTTTTGAGTGTCCTGCGGGAAATCGGTTCAATGCCAAAATATGTATGATTGTTGAATTTTCTTCAGAATACTTCATAAAAATTTTAAAACCCATCTAAAATGTAGTCTATTCAAGCGTACAAATTTTCAAATTTGAAAATTTAAGATTATCTAATTGATGTATCACCCCCTAAATGAAAATTAATGATTGGATAAATAAAAATTTGCTATTTTATTTTGTACAATGAATTGGCCATATCATTAAATTTAAGGGTGCAAATAATTTTTATATTACCAACACTTTAAAATGCTCTTGTAATTCTAATTTTTCCAGAATAAAATTGAATATACAAATACTGTTTTATTATATGCTGTCTAAAAATTTATTGCTAATAAGGGGAGAAATAATTTGCAATAAAATAATCTATTCCTAGATTTTTTTTATTTACCCAACATAGAGAAAATCTATTATAGTTTTAATTGGAACAACCGAGGGACAAACTTAATAGTTATTTGCTATAAATTTTAATGAAATAAATGTATGGGATTTCTAAAATTAGAATTTCAAACTAACATACTTTATTTTATCAACAATTAAAAGGTTGATATGCCTTGTAAATTCAGAGCAGCTGTGAAGTCAGCTTTTGCAAATAATTACGTCAATTGGTTTTAGAAAAAAATAGTTTGAATTTCTGATATTTTTGAAGTACCAAAATGAAGTTATTATTTTAACACAACTATAAAGTGTATACAAAATAGAAGTAAATTTTATTGAATGTAATCAATTAGTTGTACGTGTAGTGCAATTTGCATGAATTGAACAACAATTCTTCGTTAAAGGTTCATGTCTCATTATTTGAATTCCATGTATTAACCAATTATTCGAATTATTTTCATCCATGAAATGATATGTTTTTTAAAATACCTAACATTTAATTAATTCTGTGACAAATTATCCAATTTTAAAACAATTTCAGATCGCATTCATAACTTATGTGTTTGTTTTTTTTTTTTTTTTTGAAAAAAAACACGTATTTTATATATTCAGTTGGGTTTTAGATTTAAATTCTATTTTAAATGCATCCAATTTTCTTTCCATTTGGTTTTTATAGATGGAAGAAGATCCACATTTTCCTATTATACAATTGCATATCTCTTGCGTGTGCATTTCTTTTTTGTTGGGAAAACAAAAAGTGAAGAAAATTTAACACTAAATTTTAATTTTTAAAAGAAAGAAAAACGATGCCTCTAATTTAGTAGCTGCTCAAATAAAATAAACATTTACAACTTGTATATGGCATTTGAGTGCATTTTGCTATTAATATTTCACCATTTAGATGCCATATAGTGCATTATTTTGTATTATATACAAGTAAACACAGTGATATAATGTCGGTACTATATTAAGAATTCTCAATAGAACCTTTTTCACTCTAAAATAAAGGTGTTACAAGATAGGTTATCATCTATCACATGTGCTTATATTCTGGAAATATGAAGTAAAACAGTATTGTAATATGGTAACTAAAATAATAGTAGCATAAATTAAAGTATATACGAAATCAATCATTTTTTTTTTTTTTCATTATAGAAAATAGGACGAAGGAACTGAGGATTATTGTTTTAATTTAAATGCTGTTTGATGAGAAATTATAAATTTTCAATCTAACACACCTAAGACCAAAAACGATAATTTAAAATTTATATTCATTGGCGAATAAATCCACTTTGATGGATCAGAAATTGCATTACAATTTTGATTACAGTAGAGTTTGTAAATACGGCAAGCTATGATCGTGTATGATATTTATAAAAATGGGGTAAAATCACTAAACCAAATTAAAAATATTCCACTTACTTAAATTTCTGTTGTCGTGTAAACTCTTATTAATTATTTTAATAAAATATTACATAATATTTTTACAGCTGGAAAACTGTACTAAATTCAGCAAGGAAAATGTTATTATGCAGACCATTTAAGAGTCAGTCTACTAAACTAACTAACTTTATGACATTTGAATCCATTTCCTACTTCTAGCTGTCGTGAACTAATGTGATCTATTTGAACGCCCACCTAACACTTATTGCAGCATTTATATGTGCTCTTATCAATCTATTGAATTTTTGTTAACTTTATGTAATGTTTGTCTTTTGGAGGGAAGAAACGATATAGTTGCTAAAATATGTAAATTGGAGAATTATTGAATTTTCTATCGATACACATTCTTGCTTCACCTTGAAAGCTAAATATCTTTTTGTAATACGAAACATATCTATACAATGCCTAATTTATATATCTTTTTAGTACAGCCATTAACAGATATATTTATATATATATTTATTTGTCGACTTAAACAAAGTTAAAATATTAAAATTTTATGTAAATGATTTTGGTAATCTTTTGAAATGTTACCGCTATTCCGGAAGTAATTAAATGAAAAATGAATATACTCTCTGTATCCTTAATTACATTTCATATATTTATCTAAACATTTGAATGCATTGCATTTTAATGTTCATGTTATTAGTAAAAAGTGGCATCAATTGAAGCATCAAATTACTCATTTTTTTTACAGATTGATGTACAATTTTTAGAATTTCATAAAAAATATACAACTCATTTAGAGTTCTGTGGATGCATCCAATTTTAATTAAGCCACTTTAACTGCATTAATTTAAAAACTCCAATTACAAACGAGAGTCCAATTCGTTAAAATACTACGGAGAGCTGAAATGTGTAATTGCCTTTTTTCTTTAATATTTCCCCATCTTTATTTTAAATTTAAAATAATAATAAACATTTTTATTATTAGCATTTTATTTTTATATACGACGAGGTTTATAGTCAACAATTCATAGCTTCAATGCATATAGTACTTCAAAGAGTTATGTCTTTGTGAATAATTTTGAACATAAAAACTTCAGGAAGAACAATTTAACCAGTTTATTGTTTTCAAAGTTCTCAAAGTGAAGTTGAAAATGGAGATATTTCTTGTTAAGATAATAAAAAATTGATGTAAAAATGGCTATTTTGTTAATTCTTGTACACTACTTTGTATATCTAACAAACGTTTCAATGTTGACGTATAGAACGATAATTATAAATTAAACAGCACGACTTCACCAAAATGTGTACCAAAATTATGAAAGCCATTTATACCCCTTCAATTAACATAATAAGTTAATTGATTTGATAGCATACATGCATACCAATCTGAGCAGACAATTAAAGTAAGCATTTGGATCTCGTTAAATGCAACAGTTTAATACTTTAAATTTTAGTAAATTAATTCACATATTTATTAAATTTGTTGAAAAATATCATCTATGGAGGACCAAGTTGCATTCAATTGTCAATTATTATACGATGTTTCGATGGGATTTGTATGAACGACACAAGTACAATATGTTTCAAATTTAAATAGCATGAGAGAACCCACCAACTGTTCAGAAAAGACTAACCGGAAAGTGCATAAAGTTTAATTAAATAATCAGGTAGGCAGAGTGCAGTTATGAGAAATTCACTGTTCTACATTTGATACAACCGCGTCTTATTCGATGTTGAATAACATCATTGGTATAAAATATTGAAAACATTCTCATATTAAACAGTCTAGATGAGTTTTTGGCATGAGGAATCATTGGATTGCCTTTAAATAGAATATAATCAATTTCACAAATTAATGTTGTTATCCAATTGAATGTGGCTTCTAAGCATCATGAGTATTGTACAAAAAAAATGTTATATAACAGTACCAAAAATTAACAGATTTAATGTAGATCCCTGACAAAATAGGTGGCACATCCAACTGTTTTTGATAATAGTTCATGAAAGTGCACAAAGATCTTGTTGTTTTCCAATCTCTAGATCCTCTATCATAGTCCACCTAAGGATCTATAAATATCATTTGTATATTTCTTAAAATCTCTGCAATTTTCAAACATGACTTTTCTGCAATATTAATTAGATTAGATCATAGAATTTAGGATCTAAAATTATTTTCGATATTTTTAAGACAAGTGAAGTATGTTTGAATCCGCTATCCCACCTCCATTTACGATCTTATTTAATAAAAAAAACAACTAACAACAAATAAACAACAAATTATGCTAATCAATATCACCAAGATATTTGTAAAGATCTGATAGTTACATAATTGCTTCTTATGTTGATTAAACTATTACTTCCACCTATTATTTACTTCTCTGTCAGCATTAAAAATGATGTGTATGTCTGAGCATTTTTTGTTTTATATACCTCGTTTTTGATAGGATGTAAATGTTTAGACTTTTTAAATAGATAAATACTATTTCAATATATTTATATATTGCGAATGAGTTCAGGATGTGATCCTAAAATGAGGAGGATTATTGAGCAGATCAATTATATAATTATCTATACAATTGAAAACTTTGCAGAGCCTACAAACCTACAGCTAGTTAACTATAGTTTGTTATTGAGATGTTTTAATACTATCATTTTACGGTAGTATTGTTGACATATAACATTATCGAATATACAGTGATACCGTGTGAAGATAAAGATTGGTAGGTTAACCTCGATGATAAACAGTCACTCTAATCGTCACCAATATTTTATTTCTCTGATTCCATTCTATTTACAAACGAATAGGACTTAAATCATTAATTTCGACCTACCTATGTTTAGATCGATTATTATATTTCCAACAATTGACAAAGAATCATGATATAAATCACGAAAATTAGCTTAAACAAAATATTTTTCATAATAATGATGTCATATATACGATTCGTATTTTACCATTGTGCAGAATGAATGATGTACAATATTACAAAATCTATTAAGTGTACTTGACTGCAGGAAACAAAAAACAGAAAAATAAATGAAATTATTCGATTCAGTGATGAGAATAATTCATTAGTTTTTCTGGCAGGTTCTGATCACATAATATTATACCCACACAATGTAACTAAATTTATGTAAGGAATAATATTTTTGTATTCATTCAAATAAATATAAAGTTTTCATTCTTATACAATACGAGTGTATATCCTTTTCCATATTGTAATTCCATACCACCATGATAGATACAATGTTGCATTTTTTAAATAGAAATGCACTTTATATGTCATTGTAAAATGTTCTGATTCATTGGCAACATTTTTATAAAATTTTCTATGCAATTCAAGTTCTTTATTTGTACATTAGACTTATATATGCGATAAGCGATTGAATTTAAAATATTCGCTCCAAAATTTACTTATGGTTTTAAATAAGGTTTGCGTAAACGCGATAAAAACGCTGCCCAGCCAATTTGATAATGATAACCGCGAGGAATAGAACGAAGCCATTGGGTGAAAAGTCAGATTGATGTCTAGTTTCGGGGTCATACAAATAAACCCATATTTCAATACTATTTTATATTTCTTTGCTCCATTTACTCATTTGCTCATTATTAAGTGGCAAGTTTCACTTGAGATCTAGATTGTTAGCCTTAACTTATGTGAGTAGAATATTCTGTTTAAGTCAATAATGAAATAAGTGTAGAATTTACAAACGATAGGAAGTGTTTGACTATAATAAAAACAATAGTAATTAGACAATTGTGACTATATTTAAATATTATTTATTGTGAGTGGAAAATTTATTGGATTTACAGGGTTATTAAGCTTTCTGCTTTCTCTTTTAACGATCATAAAGTCATTATGGTTCTAATCACAGATCTTTTATGTCTATATATAATGAATGGCAAATTACACGACAAATATTATGAACAATGATGATCATCTACTCAATCATAAATCTGCGGCCATTCAGACATGTTTAGGTCATCGTCGATATAAAAATTATACGTCAGAAGAACTGATTTAATTCAATGTTATTAGTATAATAGATTTATGCTATCATTTTATTATATTACAAATAAAATATAACAAATATAAAATATAAATATTATAAAATGTTAAAATAATTAAACTATTTATGGGTAAGAATAATGGCCTTCATTTAAATATATAAAAGATAATCCAAATGACTTTCACCAGATATTAAATTTAAAAAATAAAAAAAAAACAGATTTATTTCAGTTTGCATATATAAAATAACGTCTAAAACTATAATTGCATATTATGACCCCAATAACTCGTATGATGTTTAAATTAATTTAAAATTCTATAAACATTTTCATTGTTGTAATAAAGACTCCATTAAATATTATATCCAAAAATTGCTATATAATTTTAGTTAATATACGAGTAAATTTTTTGAAAATATTCACTAAAACCAACATTTTAGATAATCTTAACATTTTCAAAATCAAAGAAAAAGTTGTTCTCGGGTGACTTAACACCGTTAGTATTAGACAAAAAATGTATGACCATAAGATATTATATAATTAATATTTTAATAATTTAAATCTGTGTTTTTTTTTTTAAATATCTGAGTGGGATTATATTTAATTAAGGTTTCAAAACTGCTTAAACGCTTCAATGCATAACAAATTTTTGTGGTTTTTTACTCATACCCTATGGTAAGATCTCCAAAAAAAAAATCATTCTCTAGTTGTGAATCAGGAAAAAAGATTTTGTTGTTTCGTACACTCTCAACAAATATAGATTACTGGGTGGGTACATAATATCAGACTGATCATAAATTGCTGTCAAAGAGAACTAATGGAAATTATTAATCCCACCAACTACATTTGATTGTTAATAATTTCAATTTTTTTATTCCGGGGTGCCTGGTACCATAACAACATCAACATGCAAACTGGGGTCGAACTTTGTAATCAACTAAACAACCATAACTTATAACTCACACGCATACAAATTTTCCAATGCATCTGAAATTGACTGATTGCTTTAGAAATATCTACGCAATTCAGGTTTACCATGTTTATTTAGTAATCATTTAGCCACTCTTTTAAAGGTGAATTTTGACAGTTCATAATTGGCAGTACCATATTAACTATGGTCATTATTTTCATAGTCTATCGAAGACGGTATGCAAAATTTACTCTGAATTGTGAAAGAACGTGGTGCAGAATTGTATTGAAGTGAATTTTCTGAAAAGAAATCGTGATCACTGGCATTTTATCGTTAATTCAATAAATTTACTCATTTTATATGGTGTATTATAATGTATGTGTAGACTAAC
Organism: Penthetria funebris; assembly: GCA_027564355.1. NCBI lineage: Eukaryota > Metazoa > Arthropoda > Insecta > Diptera > Pleciidae > Penthetria > Penthetria funebris. The sequence continues at coordinate 24,848 of JANSTX010002341.1, forward strand.
TATAATACCCTGAACCCTTTTCTATTATATTTTCCTACATACAAGTTGTGTATAATGAGACGATTTTAAAATCACAATCTTTTAAATTGGAATATTTTTGCGAAATAGAATCAATGCATTCTAATTTAAAAGTGCAATTCGTAAGTGCTGAAAGGGATAAATGTATGTAAATTCAAATGAGAAGACGTGCATTTAAAACGCTAAATAACAAATTAACGTGAAATCTGAAATGTTTTAAATAAACTGAGAAAGTTTTATCCGATTTTGAAAATTTAATTTTCTAGATTTTCCAATTTTCCATTCTTTCTTTTTTGTATTCATTTTTTTTTTGTTTCATTGAATTTTCTTTATTTGTTCTTTTGTTTTTTTTTTTTTTTTAAGTTTTAAAAATAAAATAAAAATGCAAAATATTCGATAAAAAAGTTTGCTACACTTTTCTACTTCAAAAAGTTTCTTTATTCTGTTAAAAAAATTATATGAGGAAACTTTTGAGCAGAATAATTTTATTGACGTAAACCTCGTGCTATTGGTGCGGTGCTGCTGATGATGCTAGTGGTTCAGCGTTTTCCACAGCTTTTCCATATTCACTTGTTAAAAATTTTCAATTCAGAAAATGCTATTTATTAGTGTAATTTTGATTTATTTTTGGTAGTTCTATAGTAAAGTTTAAGATTTGTGTTAAATTTACTGAATGAATTTAAAGCTTTCCTTTATTTTGTTTAAGGGATGAATGTATGTAGTCCTCATATATACTCGTACATATATTTGACTTCTAAAATATACAATTGGGTATTTCTTATTGATTATAGTTGGTGGTCTTCTTTCTCTACAAATACTTTTAGTAGGTGAACGTATACTCCTTGATATATATTTATATATAAATGGTATATATCGGTGTAAGCATACCAGAAGTATTATTTTCACCTTTGACATTATACCTTACGAAAACCATTTATTTAACTAATATCTTTTTTTTAACTTTCTGAAAAGAAAATAATAAAAAAAAAAAATATAACTCTGGTAAACTCGTTTTTATAACTTTACTTCTTCTTCTCCTTTGATTTTGCTTGCTTCTTTTTGAACCAAAACGGTGTTAGAATTTTGTTCAGTAAAAAACAGAAAAAAAAAATTTATAAAAGATCCAGTCAGGCCAGGTAAAGGTAACTATTATAAAATGCCAATAGCTTTTTCTTATTCTTATATAGTATTTGAAGGTGAACAATGAACAAAATATTTTATATAACATATGAGAGTATATAGAGTTTATCATCATCATTGTTTGTTATCCAAAAAGGTAAAACTATATAATATACGTCCTCATCTCTACCACCAGCTATGCTTCATAATACCATTTTTTTTTGTTAATTTTATTTTATTACCAAAATTTATAATAAAGCAAAGTGAAAAAATATGTGAAACACTTTTGTGAAGCGATTCTTTCGATCATGAATTTAACTATAACCCATCAAATTATACGAAATTTTAATTTAAAATGATTTTTTTTTTTTAATTAAACACCTACTGGGAATGACATTATTTATAAAGATTTTAATGAGTTTTCCAATAACCCCTTCAATGTGTATCAATTATTTGTGCTCAGAAATGTTTTACCAAACAATAAATTGGCAGTAATATTTTTGGCAAATGCGTGTTTAAAAATGGTAGTAAAAAAAATTTGATTTACTTTTGGAATTTTATAAATCCAAATATTTAATGGTCACAATTACTTTCTTTTGATATATGCCTAATTTCATATATGAGCGACGAATTAGAATTCGAAAATGTAAAGTTCTATATAGGTCTACACTTATCAGATCTATAAGTAAATACAGTTATATTAACAAATCGCTATTAAAACTATCCTATTATTATATTATTGATATTGAAAACATTGATAAAATATCCATTGAATAATCACTAATATCATCTAGTTGACATCCAGTGAGCCTTTAATATTTAGACCAACTAGGGCAATTTCATACAATTCAAAAACTTTAAATTATGTCGAGAAAACTATGACTTATGTTATTGTTGTTCCGACCCAAATGTCTCAATCGTGCTCCATTGAAGACCTTTTACAAATTATATATTAAATGGCAATACTTGGGATGTGACAGATTTAGAACTCTGATGTCGTTATTTACTGATGAGACATAAATAATTTCAATTTGATACTCGGTCATGACACTCTAGTGCTCAACATTCTACACTATCAGATAAGGCGTAAACAGTGATCAAGGCATAAGGCACGCATTCCTTTAAAAAAAAAAGAAACGAAACTATCTTGATATATTTTTCAATTTAGAGCCTTGGATACTTGCTTTGCAATATTTTACGAAAGTCGAAGTCACCATCACAAGTACTTTAATATCCAGATTGAATAATAGTTGGTGCAAGTTAAATTTTGAAAGATTCAAACTGCAGCTGTACATGAAACAACCCCCATATTAGTCATTGATAAAATTTAATATGGTATATAATCTTATATAATATTTTGATTCATCGTCAGAGTCAAAGTCGCACTGGGTGCAATTCTGATACTAAATTGAGGATCTAAATAATAAAGTATGAAATTGAGACGCATTAACCTTGTCCACTATTTTATTATTAAATTTATTAATAACTGCTGATTTTATTATATACTTACTAATTTGAGACTAAGAAAAGTTATATTAGAAAGAAAAGAAAACATACTGCAAAACATATGTGCTTTAAACATTTTGATTAAGTGTTGTTAAACTTTAAAATGGAAATCAGTTTTTTTCTTTTTTTCTAGTTATGATAATTAAAATACAAACAATAAACCATTTATAAAATGTGTTAATAATATTCACGAGTAAATAAATTTTGTTAACTTAGAAAATTAGTATTCAATTTGGTGACTTTTTTTAAGTGGATAAATCAATGTATGTCAATGTGAGTAGTAAAAAACAGTTCATATGGACAGGTACATGAAGGAGTAATGGGAATTTTATTCATTACTTTTATATCTACAATTCAGGTGAAAATTGTAACTGAAAAACTTTAATTCGACATCTTAAATCAATCAAAAGTTAGCCAGAGGTATGGATGGACGGACGGAAAGACAGATGTGTGAACAGACGGATGGATAGACACAACGAACGAAAGGACGGATAAACATAATGAAAACAGCTTATTAGACGATTCGTAGAAAGTGTTTTTGGTTTTATTCGAAAAACAAACTCGCTCAGTTCTCAGAAATTTTAAAATATGTGATATTATAAGCAATGTACATAAGGGCAAAATTTTATAAATTATAACAGTTACATATCAATAAACTCTAATTCACTCAATTTATCTATAACACAAAATTAGAAAATGATTGAAAAATTTGTTCATGTCCTATAAATTGCATTATAACAGTAAAAACGTATTTTTTCTGAACATGTTATTTCAAAATACATCATTTTGTCCAATAATCTTATGTAATTGATTGTATACATGAATTATCAAAATGCAAAAAATATTAGTGCTTAAAAAATCTGTACTACAGTTTGCAAGAATTATAATATTGCAGTTTTATAACAGTATAATGTTACATAACGAATGCAGACTGTGGGGTTATTATAGGAATACAAATATTTTAAGTATAACAGTTTATGTATTGTACTTTATTTTATAACAGAGCAAAACTACTGTTTTCAACAAAGTGTTATAAATTGATTTTATTGATAAATGTTCTGTTCTACTGTACAGATTTTAGTACATGAAAGTTAAAATGTATTCAGTCAATTCTGTAATATTGTGGAAAATTAGCACAGTTTGGATTGAAGATTTTCAAACATCAATATTTTTATAAACAAAACGATACTAGATAGATCAATCAATTGATTTAATAGAGTTTAATTATTTTGATGTTTTTATTGTGGGTATAGGTATTCCGGCAATTTAATGATTGCCATATAATCGTCAAAATCAATATAGAGTCAAGATTATCAATAAATTGAAATGTTAAATTTAGGGAAATGCTAGTGGAAATATTTTCAGTTTATTTAATTATTGTATTTGTACAAAATATTCTCAACTCCAAATCTAAATGATATCACCAGACAACGGCCAAATTTACAGACCACAACTGACAAAATGAAAAAATAACACAATCGATTTGTCCTAAATCAAAAATAACATAATATTTATGTCCTTTCTTTTTACTTGGATATATAATACGAGAATATATACTAATGGGAATTTATTATTGAATAAAAATATTCCCGAAATAAAAAAAATATTAATATTAAGTGTCTTTTACTCGTATTTACTTTAAGCTATGTTGCAGCTGCTTTAAACTGTGGTAAAAATGGTAATAATGTTCCTGTTGATGATGACGATGATGGTGATGACGATGATGCTGATGATGATGGTGACTACTAAAGATAATAATAAATCTTTAAATTCGAGTGATTCATAAAATAGGATTACTTTTCTTGAAAATAAAAGACTGTTTATTTTGTAAATATCTTTGAGACTCCTCTTATTATAGCATCCACATTTATATTCCTTGAATAAATAATTTAATTCAGATGTCTTTTTGTTTGTAGTATTTGCAGATTAAAACTTATTTATTTTTTTTTCTTTTAAATAGAGCAGTTATAATATTACAACAATAATCTATGATCTATGGGTAGGGTTACCTATAAGTTTCAAAATTAAGAAATTTAATGTTGTATACAAGGATTTTTATATGAACTATTGAATGCGGTAGTTTTTCCTATAGGTTATAATATAAATTGACCTCTTTCCTTAACAAAGTAAAGAACATGATAAACTTGATCTATTGAGTTAGAAAAGTTAATCTAAGTTTTAGAATATTAAATTACACTATTCAAAAATTAAGTCTGCTTTTATAATGCGTTAGAATGAATTTGTAATTCAATGATAGAATTCTATTGATTATCGATTGTGTGTGCACATTATAAGTCCATAATTTTAAAATTTTAATTATTCCACAATTACTAATGCTAGAATCACAGAAACATAATCATAAATCAATAAATATTCGATCATTAAAAAATTATAAAAGTTGACTTTATTTTTGTAAAATTGTTAATATTTTACAAAAATCAAAAACAGAAGTTAAGTTTTAAATTAATAAATAATGGTGGTGAATGGAATGACTGACTAAGTCATTGAGGTTCGTTAAACTGTATTTATTTTATCGCATTACCACCGAAAACACGATTACAGTACTTATATGAGTTTTATGACATGTGACCGTGAAATATATAGGAATTATAGAGTTGTTTGTGCACTTTGTGAATAACAATTTTACCAACAAAATAGGTATCGATAGTGTTGGCTGTATTGCTTTACACGTTAATTTAGTGAATTACCCATATTTGGATGATCAACTATTCCTGTTTCACTGTATATTTGCTGTGCCAAGGCGTTATTATTTAGGGTGAAGTTGAATTAACATATAATACATAATTTAAATGCTCTTCATTTGACTATTTAATAACCCAATGTTATGTAACAGACCAGTGCCCGAACAGACTGACTATATAATCTATAAATACGTAAACAAAAATATATACAAAATGCCTAATCCAATATTCATAACTAAGTCGATTTTTTTAAAGACAAAATTCACCAATAATATAACGGAAGGTCGCCTTTTTTTAAAATGCAATTAAGTTTTTCTTTGAAAGTCTTTGAAGCATGCGATCAATGACTGATCAATTTCAAACAAAAATTAATTTAAATTTTATCTTTAATTTTAAAATAAAATATCTATTCTATTGTTCTGTTATTAACTCAATATATTTAGTGAACATAGGAATTATTATTAAATATGATTTAAAATATGAGTTTCATTCAATTTGAATATTTTAATTTATAATGGGATCCGGGAATAGGAATAAAATGTAAAAAATGAATACCTTCTTTATTGTAGTTCTATAGACCTTGGATATTAAAAATTTCAATTTCTTGAAAATTGCTTTAAAATTCTGTTACACAGGCAGACTTTTCTACCAATAACAGAGCCGATAATTCTAAACGCAGAATTTCAACAATTAGAAAATTGTTTTAATTAGCTTTCTAGTGATGGTATTGATATTATACGATTGTACAATCACAACGAATTTCAATAAACTTCGCCGATTTTATTTGGCCGCCATTTTTGTTTGAATTACATTTGTCATTTAGTATTTTACAGTCGTAGAGTGTAGTCGATAACAATTTAATATGGAGCAACTTGTTGAAGTAAATAGAACATTTTATTTAAATAATTGTTTAATTGTGAATGCTTTTGGTATTAATCATATACCGAGTATGTCAACCATTCAGTGTGTAATGAATAAAGTTGAAAATTTGCATTCACTGGAAGAAGAAGCATCGGGACAACAACGTACGCCACTAAAAAAGATGTCTAAAAGTGGTGCCTGACCTTCACGATCCTCTGATTTGACGATCCATGATTATTCCTGAGGGGTTACTGGAAGAGCAAGGTATACACCAATAAGTCGATGTCAATCGCGATACTTAATCGATGAAAACAAAACGAACTGTCAAATGATTTGTAAAACAATAACGACGCAAATTCTAATCAAATGAAATCAGTTATTTTTAAAACATTAAGTGCTTTTAAGTGTACTTTTAAGTGTTTTGAACAGAAGAATCTCTTATAATTATACAGGGTTCATTTATTTAAAACTCTGCTGTATCAGAAAATTGATTATTTAAGAACAGACGATATGTACCAAATATTTTACAAGATGCTTTCATTCATCTATGAATGAATGTAACAATATTTTGTTATTTCAAAATATTATTTCTAAAGAAAACATCTATTTTTGTCGATATGTTAAAATATGATTTTGCAATAAAATAAGAATGCAAAAACCACCCATACATTCTTTAAGAAATTTTCATTGAACATAAATTTATTTACGTTTCCAATTTATTTGCTTTTTTTGTATATACGACGAGTCTATTCACATATTGTTCTCATATTTATTCGAGCATTTATTACAAAAACATACTAATATTATAACATATTAATATGTTGAAAGCATTATGCAATAAATGATGATATAATAAAATTAATTAAATAAATAAATTTTTATAGATCATGAATGATTTGTTGCAAGGTTAATATTAACATTGATATTTGTTTTTTTTTTTAAATATTATAAATAATATGCACAAAAAAATGGTACAGTTGGACATCCAATATGAAACTAACAGCGATTTAGACAAACCTAGGCAGCCTCACACTGCTGAAACAATAAATATATAATGATAATTATCTTTTTAATAACTCAATGAATACATTATTTCAGATGTTACCCAATGATACATTAAATTATAAACTTCAAAAAAGGTTATTATAAGATTTTAATAGTCAACGATAGTGGAGGCAATAAAACAAATCTTTCGAAATTTTTTAAAATCACTTAAATTGTTTTAAAAACTTTTGAAAACGTTTTAAAAGCTTTTGAAAAATGTTTGAAAGTTTTCAAAAGGGTTTTCGATGCTTTCAAAAGGGTTTTCAATGAATTCAAAAAAGTCAAAAAGATTTTTAAAAGCATTTTAATGCAAAAATTACCATAAAAAGCACATTTCTACATTTGATTTGTTTGTTGCTCTAGTGAAACACTTTTCCTTTCACAACATGACCTTATGCTTTTCTATTTTTGTTTTTCAGCTCGTTTAATGGTACGCCTTCAGTAGCAGCTGATTATTGATACAAAGAATTTTACATAAGTTACCATAACTTTATCACTTATACATATTATCTTAACAATAGACAATATACTAAGTATATTTATTGATGGTTACAAAAATAAGGTTAAACGTTATTTCCTTTGTCAATTGTTATTATAGATAGCCCTGCACATAGGAAGGTCTATCAACATTATTTGACGAAAAATTTGAAATTTTTTTCAAACAAAATGATAAAAATATAATTTATGGTTACATTTTCATGGTCGTATATTTTTAAAGAGTTTTTATTTTTTTTTTATTTTAATTTAAATGGTTTCACAAGATTTTTGTCGATTTCATTCAATCAGTTGACCATGTCCAATTACTATTCCTACCGATGTAGGTATCTTATGTATGTTGAAAGTTTTCCGTTTTAAATTTTATAAAATTGAATGTATAACTAATGCGGGTTATATCGACACTATTATTATATATTTTCTAAAGAGAAAAAATTAATGATACTTTAAAGATAAAAAGAATTTTGTCATCATCCCTCTGAGCCGATGGGTATGCATTCTACCAGACGATATACTAAAATAAAAACTCCATCACTTCTGTTGATGCCTACCCTCTATATAGTCTGTATTTAAACTATATTTAAAGTTTTATTTTATACCATCCCATAGATATACGACCAGATAGTCTTATAGAGTATTAAAATCAAACATTATAGCAACATAAACTTCGGTATTGACAGAGCATTTTCATTTTCATTGATTTTAAATAAGAATTTCACACATCTGTGTTTTCGAAATATATGGAGAAAAAATGTATTGACGACTTCGAAAAAAATAATATTTGAAAGGGCATTTATTTTCAATTAGTTTTATTCACACATATGTCATCAAATTTAATTCTTTTCAAAAACTTAATTTAAAAAAAAAAACCATTAAGCATAAAACTAATAAATTGTAAGGATTGTGCATATTTATTTAAATTACTTTTTAAATGCAGTTATGCAAACTATTTGCTTATTAATAAAAACAATAATGCAATTTCTTTTTAGAGATTGTCAGAGATGTACCGACAATAAAATTATTAAAGCGATCAGCATTCTAGATGGTATTTCACAAGACATTACAAATAAATATTTATTAAATACCTATACGTAGATACTACCGACATCTGGTGTACAATTAAATTAATATAACAAATTAATTTTATCAGACATTTGATTTAATATGTAATTACCGTACTGAAGGGAACCATTAATTCGATACCAAATTTTGAACACAATAACAAGGCATTGAACTTAATAATATTTTGTTAATGGTTGTGATGTATTTTGTGTTTAATAATAAACTGTTATCTGTAACTAAATGTATACATATGTATAATAATGATATATGATCAAGTGCTACCATAATAAATAATTCGTTTTTAATGATTATTTTAAATCAAACAGAATAGATTTAAAGTTTTCAATATACACGGTCACTGACTATAAATGTACAGGAAAAATTAAAAGTCATTGTGTCTAAGCATTTAATTTGAATACAAAACATAAGTTTGAAATACAAACTAGCAGATTTAAATATTCCCCACATATTTACGTAATTCGCTTCAGGGTATATTGAATTTAGGGTGTATGATTTAAAATGCAATTTTGAATTTTATTTGGTATATTTATTTCACTTATTAAATATGCCTACTGGTATATATATATACGAGTATTTATGGTCATTATAAAATTTGTATTTTATACTGAAAGATCGTACGAATATGTAAAACTAATGTACAAATTGTTCATTAATATTCATATACCCGTATAACATGTAACAATTATGCAATTTTAATGTTTGCAAAATTTCCCAATACCCTAAATATTTTAAGAATCGAGCACATTTTGTGAAAATTTTACAATTTCAATGTTCAGAACTAAAACGATCCTTCAGAAAACATGATGTACTGTTTATGGTTGGGACTAAACTTAATCTTAGCACAACTATAAAACATTTTGATCATATAGACCAGAAAAGTGAATGTAGTGGTGACATTGCTATTTTTATAAGGATGACCGAGATGAAAAACAACTAAATATTTGATATGAACTTAACACAATTCTGAACCTGAAGATTCTGAACATGAAGATGATCTCGTAAACTGTTATAATTTAAATTTTATACAAATTACCCATGCACATATAATTGATTATACATTAATTTAATGTTATAAATAAAAAAGGCGCCGAAATTAAAAAAAATACCAAAATACAATTAGAGTGAGTGCCTAATTCAAATATAATTATGGAAATTGCAAATTTAAAAAAGTTTTTTATTTGCATTGATTTCAATTTATCATCTTCGCCTATTTTTTTGCATAGTTAGCCATTTTCAAATTTGACTATTAATTAATGGAAAAATCTATCAATTAAAGTGTTATACAGAATATATCTATGTGATGATTGAGCATATATTTATAGATACATATAGAGGTATATAGTCGTATGCGGGAATCTACTATTTAAATTTCCCAAAGTAAACAATAGAACAAAAGGATAATAATTTGATTTAAAATCATATTTGGATAAAAGCCAATATATGTTCGTACTTTCGTATATTAAATAGTTTCATTTGATTTGTAAAATTTAGAGCATTAAATAAATAGATTGTGCATTTTGATAATGTGGATAAAGAAAAACATAAAACAAGGAAAAAATAGTTAAAAAAAAACTCAAATGATCATTAGTTTAATTAGGAATGGAATGATCAATTTATATATGTATATAACATAAGCAATATTTATGTCGGTTTAATGGTAATTTGAGCAAAAGGGTAATGTCTGACTGTACTAATTATGTTTGTAAAACTAAATGTGGTTTTGCAGCTTGTAAAGGTTCCAATCATTGGTGTAAATTTTAAACATCCTCTTAAATTACTACTCATTTATTTAAATTTTTACTTATTTATTATTCAAATTAAATTCCAAATCATTCTCCCTTATATTGATTCACCCTATGATTATCTCTAAAAATCACATACTATTTGAATGAGGTGTATTCAGATAGACATTAGTATTTAAGAAAACCTTTAGAAATACATACAAATATGAGGTCCATTAAGAGCGTATGTACCTATTGTATCTCTATTGCGTATATTGCGTTGTTGTGCGTAGCCGTATCTCCGTATTTTCAATGTTACTTTTTAACGACTAAGGCAGACATATAAAAAAGGTCTTTTTATATTTTTATATTTTTTTTTTTTTTTAAAAAGTTGTTCTCAATCGTTTTCTACCTACGGTTCATATAAAATTTTTAAGTGAAAACCTCACCAAACATGTAAGAACTCTAGCATAATGCCCGAAAGATACAATATCTTGATTTTTTCTGTTTTTTTTCTTCATTTTTACTTACTTAAAATGCTTTTTTTCTCTTCTTTTTTTATTTTATCTTTAGATTTTTCATAGAATAAGAAAAAAATAAAACACGTTTTTAAAACAATTTTAAAGAAACAAAATATCTTCAAATCTTTATAAATCATAATAAAAAGGTATATACAACATGTAAGGTTGAAAGAGATAATTTAACAGTGCGAAGGCAAATTACACAAATATAAAATTGAAAACAAAAAAATGAGACTCCAAAATCCAAACATAAAAAAATTACATACCTTCTAATAATTGGCAACGGAAAGGTGTATCGGCCATCATCAGGCTGTATAATTGGTAAAGCTGAAACAATTGGTGAAACTAGAACTGAGGGAGACGTTGTTGTCGTCGTTGGCGATACAGGAATTGCCGTAGAATTTGTATTTATTGGTGGAGCATGAATTGCGTGATTTGGTTGTAATATTTGGGAATTGCGAACAGTTGATGGTCGTCGTGTCGTTAAAGCTGTATATGGTGGAGGTATATGACTATTTAAAATATCAGGTAATATTTCGTGATCGGTTCTTAATAAGGGAATTGGATGTAGATGTTGTTGTTGTTGTCGTGTTATTTGTTGTTGTTGTTGTTGTTGTAGCTGTTGTTGCTGTTGATGCTGTTGCCTAAAATTTTTAGCAGCTTGACGTCGTTCACGACGATCACGTTTTCGTTGTTCACGTGTTAAAAGGATATCAGTTTGATTTAAACTATTTGGATGGATTTGAGGATTTGAATGGTTATTATTGGTGGTATTGTTAATTGTGGTAAATATATTTGGAGTACTAGATACACTTTGTTCTGGATCCTGTAAGTTATCCGTTTGAGCTTCGGTTGATGTAAACGTTCGTTCCATATTATTATTATTATTATTATTAATTCTATTATCCACTGAACTTAAATTATTATTATTATTATGCACTGTTTCACTATTTTTATTAATTTCATCATTTATAACAATTTCACTATCACATTTCACAATATTTTGCTCAACAATTATTTCATTATCATCTGAAATATTATTTTTATTATTAACATTAATATTATTTTTATTATTTAAAATTTCTACAGGCACTGTTCGATAACAATTAACTATACTAATACCAGATGATTGATTAATAATATCTTGTTGTTGACCAATGGGATCAATTTGATTAACTTGTATAGTTAAACTTGGTGGTTGTTGTTGTTGTTGTTGTTGTTGTTGTTGTTGTTGTTGCTGTTGTTGTTGATGATGATGTTGTTGTTGATGCTGATGTTGATGTGGATGTTGTTGTACAATAGTACCAATTAAAGTACCATTCTCAAAAATACATGAATTTTCTGGTGGTACATACATTGTGTGACCACCCTCTGAAATGGCGGGAACATTCAAACGCATTTCTTCTATGATTTCATTATTATTAGTTAAACTTTTAATATTTTTTAACATTAATCGATCAAATGTATTATTATTATTCGTTAATGATGATGACGATATCGTAGAAGGCAATGCGAACGACGATAATAATAACGTAGTACTACCATCCGCATTAAGTAACCGTACACAACTGCTGGTTTCACTATAACATTTTTTGATCTTTGTCGATCGTAAGTCCCCTTCTATTTCTGTTTTACCACGTGACAATTCTATTGATTCTGATTGGTTTATTTGAGGTTTACTGACCCTATACTCATCAGGTAGATCCGCAATAGTTTTTGTTGTTGGTGTTATACCATTATCACAATTTTTTAATAACAATATTGAATGTAGGTCTTTACTATTATTATTATTATTATTATTATTGTTAATTGTTTGTTTCATTGCTTGACGACAATTCGTAGTATTATTTGAATTATTATTATTATTACCATTTCCGTATATTATTGGAAAATTTGTATCAATCGATGTAAAATCATTTGAAAATCGATTCGTTATTGTTTTTGGTATTGATAATGAATTTGTTGATAATTTATTTATTTTTTTATAATTTTCATTTGATTGTATTATTGATGATGGTATTATTGTTGTAGTTATTGTTGTTAATGTTTTAGACAAAGAGGTTGATGATGATGATGATGGACATGTTGAAGGTGATATTGTTGAAGATAAAGGTGTTAATGATGAGGACGTTAATATTGATTGTGATTCGTTGAATTTCTTATTTTCAACCTTTAAAAGATAAAAATTATTACTTATACATTTATTACAATTAAATTGAGTTAAAAATTAAAAAGTAATTACGTAAAGGAAATCATAAAATTTTAATGATAAAGAAAGTTATTTTAATGTACAAATACAGGGAAATGTTTTACTTAAAGATTTATCGTTTCTTTTATTACGCTAAAAAAATAGGATTGCATAAAAAATTTAATACAATTATATTTGGACAACTTATCTGTCATAAAAAATGCAATTATTACGGATATTGTGTCTTAGGTGGTTGAACAATATAGTAAAGACAAATTAATTAGTGAATGAAATACTATTTGTATAAGATGGATTTCACTCTTTTATTGTGTATCAAAGTAATTAAGATTTGAATCACTACTGATAAAATACTCATGGAAACAATTGATATTTAAATAATGGTTTGAATCTTTACTAACTTTAAAATTCATTCAGAAAATTTCATTCAAATTTTCAAACAACTAATTTTTTTTCATATAGATAATATCTCGACGTTTACTCTACGTGACAGCATAGTGCATCATTGAAACAACTGCTATTGTTAACGATCTCTGACCAGTACATTATGGTATCAGAAGGTATGTTAAAGCCTCGATTATTTAGTAGAAAATAAAACAATCGTGTGAGTGATTGAAGGACAATTCCGGCCGTAATTTGAACCAACGAGTTGTAATGCATTAATAAATGATCACAATGCTCTACCATCATCCCAAATACCTCATTTGACATAACATAATTTTTTCCAAAAACACATTCCACACAATTGCCAGTGTTTTCCGTTGATACCACGAAATATTACATATATGTTTTCTTTAAAGTTTCAAAATACATTCGCCAATTATTTAAAGTTAAATTCCACGAAAAACTGGTGTCAACTTTCCGTTTTATTTTACACAGTCAAGGGGTTTTATGATTGCATTGTTAATTTACTAAAATAAGTATAGGTTATATAAGGGAACTCACCTGATATTGTAAAAAATCATCGGTAAATGAATGTATCATATTTGTTGGATACCTGGAGGACTCATTATTATTATTACTGTTATTATTATTATTATCGTTATTATTATTATTATTATGATATGGTGAAATGAAGTATATTCCATTAGATTTAATTTTATCGAGTCCATGTTCTAATCGTTGCTTTTCAATATTATCATATGATGGTAATTGGGGATGTGTTACACATTGTTTATTATTACCATTTGTATTACCGTAATTGTTACTTAATGATTTCGGTATAAATGGTAAATAGTTTGAAAAACTCGTTGCATATCTAATTGGTTCTGGATATAAATAGGTTTCACTTGTATTCTGTGAATATGCTATTTGTAATTTATGATTATTTTCATTTTTATTAACAGTAATTGGCGGTAGATCATCGTCTTCATCATCTTCTGATGATGTTATCGATGGTGTTCTATTATATGGTGTCCATAACATTGAAGATAGTGCAGTTTCAACATCAGGTGGACATCTAATGGTACCACGATTCATGTTATTATCATTAATAATATTAATAATCTATAAATATATTTTATTTCAGGAAATGTTCATTTTGCTCTTATGCAATAAATTCTTATTTTGAAACGAAAATCTGTTTATAAAATTTTTGATTGGTACATATGATGGATACACATGTATATATTTAAAGATGCTGTGACACAGATTTGAGGCACTGATGGTCATATTAATTATTCATTTAACTTACTAAGAATTTTTACAAGTAAATACTCGTACATTGACTTGAAATACAGTATTTATTTATAGTTTTTTTTTTGTTAATATTCTTCTATATTTTAAAATTTATTTTCTCATATAAATAAGTATATACAATAGTTCTTCCTTGGTTTTAAAATTTAAAATTATAATAATAATTATTATGTTTAAAAATATTTTGGAATTTATTAAAAATATTTCATTTTGATCGTGTCTCATTACACTTTTTTCTATGAAATACTTGAAAACTCATTTTCCAGTTGGATTATTCATTTTTGAATTTGTTGTTTTATTGTATGACAAAATGAAAATTTGCATATGCAGTATCACTGCCACATTGGTTGGTTGATGCAATTGTATGCAGTATCTAAATGAAGAGAAAAATTAAAATATTATTGAAATTATTTTTGCAATTTTTAATGAATTGAATTGTATATAATTTATAACATGGGAGCAAAGATTTTGTATTTTAATAATAATCATCATCTTAAAGGGTGGCATTCTTCTTTGTCGTTTCAAAGATGCATGTATAATCTTGTTATGTTTGTTAAATTATCGATATATTATTTATCCATCTCTTTAACCTCGACCACACACCATTACTGAAATATATAGATGATGAAGTTACCGGTGACGCTGCGTGGGTGCAAATATAGATTTAGTAACATTGACGATAGTCGGCCACCATACGTCATTATTTTAATTGTTTTTTGTGCACTTGTGTAGATTGGATTCAAGTAAGGGTTTTTTTTTTTTAAATTCAAATTTAAGAACATATTTGTTACATAATACCATTAATAATAAATTAGTAAGTAGATAGACCCACACTATTGGCCATTTGTGTCTCGGCTAAGTGCGGTTTGAATATTTGCTAAGTAGCTTTACATGTACTAAATTGAACGAACCATCTGTACTAAATTGAACGAAACAATATGTGTGTGTATTTGCAAAGAATGGATAATGTATTAACAGGTGCGTGTCCTAAATTCGCAATTAGTATATGTTTATAAATTTTAATAATTTTTTTTATAAATTTACCCGAGACGCACTGAAATTAAATATAAGCGTATAAACATTGA
>JANSTX010002342.1:0-22210 GCA_027564355.1 Penthetria funebris
AATTATGATAATAAAAGCCAAATATTCGTTCGATTTCCATGTCATTTATACTCTATAAGTCTATATGAACAATTCCAAAGAAAATTTACAGAAATGATCATGTTCCTGT
The DNA here is from genome assembly GCA_027564355.1 of Penthetria funebris. Taxonomy (NCBI): domain Eukaryota; kingdom Metazoa; phylum Arthropoda; class Insecta; order Diptera; family Pleciidae; genus Penthetria; species Penthetria funebris. Next base: position 110 of record JANSTX010002342.1, read on the forward strand.
ATGATTGTGCTACAACCACTAACATAAAATTTTCATATTTACATTTGAAAGACATAATAATCATAACTTCACCACACCTGTCGGTAGATACTAGTTTTGGGGTGTGTTTGTAGGTTCACGTAAGTTAGTGCACTTCGTACCTGCAATCGTTATAACTAAAAAAAAAAATAACATCCACATTTTTTTTCCAAATATATATGCTAATGAGGTATGCTTCTTTTTTTTTAACGTATTTAATATACATAGCAATTAAAAGTGCAAAAAATTTGTTTATTATACGAGCATGCCAATGATAAAATCCTATTTATTTATGCTAATTTGCAATTATAGCAAACTGGTTTGAAAGACTTTATTGTACATGAGATACTTTTCTTATTGTCTAACCTTCAAATATTAAACTTAGTTAATTCAAGTCATCCGAATTATATAAGTAGGATAGATGAATCAACATTGAAAATTAGTTAAACAAATAATTTTTAATAAAAAGCGAGATGATGGGATCGGATAAAAAAAATTATTATAATATTATTAATATTTAGGTGATTGAGGAGGAAATTTTATATAAAATAGAAAGAATTATGAATTTTTCGCAATATCAGTAAAATGAGTATTTTGCAAAATTACCGATTTGTCGATCCAATTCCAATTTCTACGGTTGACAACGCTGTTCATATTTTATCTCCATCCAAGTTTTGAAAGTTTTACAACAGCTGACCTTAAAAAAATATTTCCAACATATTTTCGGACGACATACCCATCAAATAGTACACTTGATGAATGGATGTAATGTCATCGATGAATTGCTCTTGGATTCACCATAGAGCGTAGCCTATATCCTATAACTTTGCTTATTTATGAAGTTATTAAATTCTAAATGTGTTCCATCGTCTATTATCAAAGTGTGAATAAAATCTGGATTTTATTCTGCTTATTTCCGAAAATAAATGGCAAATCATTACTGATAGTCTGTGATGGCCTCAATTATTACACAAGATGGACTTTATATGGGAACATGTGTAATTTACCACAAATCGTTGAGTCGAACGACTTGTTGATGTTTCTAGGTCTTCATGTATAATTTCACGTAGACATTCAATACTGTAGATTATTTAGTGTCCACAGGTGTGGTTTGTGGAAAATTTTCCATCACACGGCTTTTTGTGCGTTTTAAGTGTCTAATCTGCACATTACGCACTTAATGTATAATCCAGATGAATACCAAGGTTAACATTGAATGAGTTAGATGTACCATAATTTGTTCAGATGCTAGTGCTAGCATGTATATACATATATTTGATAGCAAATATATATATATAGCTGAGAAACAATTTGAGATCCTAATGTTTGTCAAACAAGGTGTATAAGTACGCTATCATACGCCTTTTCCAGATCTATACATATCATGTGGAGGTCTTTCTTATAATTTTTGTACTTTTTAATTATTATACAAAGTGGTTGGCATCAATTGTTGACTTGTCTTTGACGAATCCGAACTGGTTTTCGAAAATATTAATTATATCCATGGTATTTGTGTTCAAAATCATATTTAATGGTGTATGAAATTATTCCTTTTATTTTTATACAATTGTAAAACATAGCTTTCGTTTCTATGCATTTGGCAACGCACCTACGTTTACCATTTGATAATCAATATCATCCAGATATATCCAAAGATCTGAGGTAATGTCATCTGGATTAATTTATTAATTAATTTTCTATTTTACAGCGTTTTTGACTCACATTGGAGTAACTGCATTAATTGACCCCAAATTATGATTTTGTTTGACTCAGGAATCTGCTGATGAGGATAATGAAGTATTGCTTCCACCAAATATTTTTTTCTCTGTCGGTAATCAAAAGATTTTCGAACGGTATGTATATCTTGCACATTTTGTTTTGATTCCAGACTCAAAACTTTCATATAGCTGATCTGTAACTCTAAATAGCTACTGCCCTTATTTCTTTCAATTTGTTTAAACATGACTAAATCGTGACTAGATTCAGTTATTTGCCCAGTTTTGTATGTTTTTCACTCCGGCTGACCTAACGATTTCTAATGATGTAAAAGACAGACACATGAATTTGATGTAAAATAATCTGTTTTGATAATGTTTTTATTTATCATATAGACGTAAGTAATAATTAATGATTTACAGATTAATTTTAAGAAGTTTGAGATAAACTTTTTAAGACAAATTTCTCAGCAAAAAGATTAATTTTTAGTCATAATGTTTAAAGGTTTAGTTAATATTGTTCGTATCTATCCTTTATGTTTTATGCAGGTAACGTAAATTTTATTATGAAAACTTAATATTGTTGTGAGTTTACAATATTGTTTGTGTCTACAAAGTTTACACAGGTTAGTTAAACTAAATGTTTGTGTAAAATAATTTCATTACTTTCTTAACAGAAAGTTTAAATCTCTTAGATATACTCTGTATTTAGGTATAATAAAAACCTATATTTGGAGATGACTTATTAATTTACAGTTATTGTTACTGACAACATAAAAACATAATATATGCATTCATAAGCTATGTGCATATGTCATATACTCATATTCAATATTATCTTGAATATCATCAACATGCAAATAAAATATCTATACTAAATCACGTCCCGTTTGCATGCACCTATTTTTTCAATAATGTGAAATAATTAATATTTCACATGCCAAAATATATGAACATCAAAATTTAATTCAATTCAATATTTCAATTTTTAAAATATACAACGTAAAAAATCTAAATACTTTTACTGTGAAAATTTATTAACTTTTGTTTTGTATACATCTCGCTAACAATAGCAGAACATGTAGCAAGTATGCGCTTTTCTGGTATAATGCAGTTGATTAATTGCATAGGAAGGAATGCATTAAATTATGTTATATTATAAAACAGTTAATAGTGTTACTGGACACATTTGATAAATTAGTAAAAATTTAAATGTACAAATAAATTACTTTAATTTATTGAGCATAATATATATGCCTCAAAGACGCATGTAGGATGTAATTACAATGATAATTTTTCATGTCCTGAACACACACAACTGCATTGGTTCACAGTGTAACATACATAATATAATAATTCGGTAGTTAATAAATGTTAAAGAAAGGATTTCATAAAGCAGTTGATAAACATCGTCATCTTAACCTTCAAGTCTTAATTCGATGCTAATTTGCCATTCTTTGTTTTATTGTCGTTTCTAATATGCATGCAACTACAAATATGAACTCAATGAATTATAATTGAAATTTGACAACTGGAACATACAAGGATCATTCTTTATTATATTCAATTATAGATTTGAATATTTTTGTAAAGCATCCCCAACAACTTAATTTGTTGTTGAGATATTTTTTGCAATCAATCGACAAATACGTAATTAACACCAACATTTTAGCCTCGATCAAACGCTATTAGAGACACATATCGTTATCGAGTTACCGGTGACCGACACTGCACGGTGGTAAATATGGGTTCTGAGTAACCTCGATAATAGTCGGCCAGTCTATTAGTCACATTTCTTGAAAATATGTGATGCTCCTTTATATTTTCAATAAGTTATACTAGTACACGTAACACGAAAAAATTTATTTTTGCTATAGACTGCTCGATTAATACGCTAATCATTGACTGATAACATCACTGACCTTTAGATAACTATAGAACATTATAAAAATATTAAGTCATCGTAAGTATTCGATAAGAGTTGATTTTCTGTATTTTTATACAAGTCCGTTTAATTAGTACATTCGACTTATAATATTAATGATATCCCTAATGAAAATAAATAGCGACAATAGTTAAATTGGATCGAGAAGAATGTATAAAATAGATAAGATTTAATATTGAGTTTTACTTATATCAGTCTAGTATATATTATCAGTGACTCATCTGATACAGTGAATTTAAAATAATGAAAATGTGCAGTAGAAAAATCACTAGAAAATAGTATTGATATATGATAAAAATATTGAATTGTAATTTGCATAAGTACTTGCATAATTTTAATAAGACAAAGACTAGGCGTAAACAAAATCTTCAAATATTGAAGTGCAATCTAATAATCTACCAAAATACATTACAAAACTTATAATGGTGTCTATAAAATTAATGTAAGGAGACAAGTGGGTTGACAATTAAATAAACATACAATCCAACAGTAAATATCTTCCCGTACAAATGCTAAAGCGTTTCGCTAAATAATTTGTGAATTATTTCAACAGTTCATCATCACGAAATTTATCAAAATTTATGCAAATAGCAGTTCCAGATTGTCTCTTCGTGTACGCCATCAATTTTAACCTAATCATACAAAGTATCAAATAATAAAAAAAAACTGAAATTATTGTACGCGGCACTAATGAATTGATCTATGAAGATTTAAAAAATAATACTAATAGTGAATTTTCAACAAATTATGTGTATTTTACCACCTTTATCACACAATGTGTGCGAAATAGTTTTAACCTACGTAAGAGCTCATATCTGTATTTTGATCCCATATTGGCCCATTAGGACTAGGAATAATAGCATTTTAATACCGATGATTTGATAATTCAAGACAGCACAAGGTCATCCTAAAGATGCTGATAATTTAAAAAGGAAAGGATTGAAATAATTGCAATAAACCTCATTTATATTTATGGAAAATATACCATTTAAATTATTTATTAAATACAGAGTATGATTTGATTCATTCCTGAGTGCCTATATACATTTCAATATTTGATCCATATTTCAATGAAAATTTGGCAAATATAGTAGATGCTATATTAATAATTTATAAATAAATGATTAAATAAAAAGAGGAAGTTCCACAGTTGTTATGCGATATGAACTGGGATGATTGTGAAATGGTCGTCTATAGTCTAAATACATCTTTGATAAATTTGAAGCCCCTCCAAGAGCTGAAACTACCCCAAAAAATTAAAAAACATTAAAAGTTGTTGAAAAGTCGAGTGAACCTTTATATGAAAATGGAAATTTAATTAATTTGAAGGAACTAGTGAAATTATACTATTGAAAATAAATTTTCCAAATTTTAATATCTTTTATTGACAAATAACTGGAATGGAATTCGTTTGACCATTACACATAAAATACTATAATATGTTATTTACACAAAATTTTAACATCCAAATGAATGGCATACAATTTCCAATGAGTAATTGTAATAATATAAATATTATTTGAACTTTTAAATATTCATATTAGTCAACACAATCAATCTAAATTTGAAAACAAAATATTTCACGTTTAATTATCACTGAAATATACACATTTTCCATTTAATTTGTTGTATTCCACATGGGTACGTATCGGTGGACACAATAATGTTAAATTGACGTTTCCAATATGTATATAACTCAAGCAATTATATAATTGAAATCCACCAACTGTAAAATATTATATCAATTTTAATTATCCAGTTCAACATTGGAATAATTCAATGGAGTGATGCATAAATTTTCCAGGTTATTAAAGTTTTTTTCTTGGAAAGATCCAGATAATAAACACCTCAATGATAACTCGTTACGAGCACACGCAAATATTAAAATATATCATGATGAGTTTTTACACTTCGTAGAGGTAAAAATGGGTTTTTGTAATCACACAATGTTAGTCAGCGACTCGATTTGTTTTCTTAACATCTTGAATAGTATACCACATGGTAGAATATGGTAACATTACAATAATTTATCGTTTCCAGTATGCAAGAAATAGACAATGTCATAAACACAAACAACTGTGATTAAGATTTATTAAATAGAATAATTTAAAATTATTCGGTTTCACATTACAATATTTCTTTAAAGTGATTGGTGTTAGCTTAGCTATAAAAAATCTTTACTATTAATAGGAATCTTCAGCTATAGATTCACAAATGGATTTCAGTCATTAAATAAATACGATTGTTACTTTATTCCGTTATCAGTTGAAATTTTTGAATGCAATTGATATTTACAGATAATACTAATGGCAGTTAATAAACTCAAAACACAAAAATCCGTTTTAAGATCATTTTTTAACTGGGATTTGGTCAATATATTTCCTATATCCGATCTTTTCGATCAATTTTGTCAATTATTAAAACAATACCAAAAATGCAATTTGTTGATTGTATACATAATTATATATGTGAACAGTGAAAATTTATTTGCTGCCATTAAAATTAATAAGTAAATTGATTCAATTCTTATTAATTTGAACCAACAATATATCGGTCAGTGAACTTTCCAATTAATATGAATATATTGATGTCTCTATAAAATATAGTCATAACGAATAATATTCACTTTTTTTTCTATATCATCTTAGACGACATGGACGATATAAAGAAGTCCATTGAATTCAAGTTTGGTGAGAAGGTCGACCATTGTTGAGAAGAAATGAACTATGGAACATGATTTTGTAAAAATTGTTGTGCAAGTTTTATGGGATGATGTTGAAATGTTCAACAGCTGGAATCCAAGTTTGTTCTAATGCATTTAATTGTTAAAGTCCCATTGACTGTTTTGATGGTATTAAATCTTGCACTTTTTGTATAGGCTTCGAGTTAAGTGTATTTTGTTTGGTTAGTTTTTTTTTTATTGTTGCTTCTTTCAACGCGTGTCCTTACCTTTCTAACTATTTCTGATGATGTTGTGGATTTTTTATGATCACCTTAAAAGCGTTTTGCGATACTACCAGTGTCATTGTAAATGGTTAGATATTCAACTATTTTATTAACACGTAAATGCTGTAGCTCAAGAATAATAGAAGGTTGCGATTTTCATCGATAAATTACATAATAGCTTTGAACTTACACAACACTCTGCCGAATTATTTAAATGTTTAGCCGACCAACTACATGTTTTACAAAATATTGAAACTTATTTGGTTTTTCGACTGACATTTGACGTTAAATGTGTCTAGAAAACGGCAAATTAACATCATAATTCCGTTTAATGTGCCCTTGTGGCAATAAAGGTTAAGAGTATATATATAATATAATATTTGGATTTAATGATTAATTTTCCACTATATTAAATCTTTTTAATTATTATTATTATTTATATTAAAATTCACTAAATTAATATTTAAATCTGCGCTCTGACGTTTTCTTCTGTAATCACGACAGTGCAAAACTATATTATACTGCACTAAACATTGACATGTTTATGCACAAATTTTAAAAAATTAACTTACTAATTAACGATTACAGTACATACAAATTTAATCATTTGCATCACAAATTGAAAATACGACTTCCGAAAGACAATTTTTATAATATTCATGAATTAGCGAATTGTTTTCCAATTATTGACATGATTTAAATGATAAATATTTAATTATTCGCATATAATATACAACCCATCCCTAAAAATGTCAATTAGAATGAAGATAATATAAATTAAATTTCTTTTAGATTAGTAGTGAATAATGAAATTATGAGCAATTGTATATAATCTATTAAAGATTAATAATGACTTAAATGGTATTTAAGCATTTATTCTATAACTTAAATTTCATTTCATAGTTTGCAATTTTGTAAAAATCAATTTATTAACAGCAGCAAAAATAACAAAAAATCGTAAAAAATGAGTAGTAAGTGCTAATTAATAATAATTTTCTGTTTAATTAAATTTAATTAACAATAAACAATTGTATTTTTAGTTCTTTTAATTGCTGTAGTTATATGTCTATTCAATAATATAAATGCACAAAGTGCATGCCAAAGTATACCAGATGGTGTATTCTTAAATGATTTTTCATCATGCAGTGCATATATTACATGTTCTAATGGAACAGAGCATCCAGCCCATTGTCCAAGTCCATTTATGTTTCATGAAGCAAAGCAGATGTGTGATTATGCCGAAAACGTAGATTGTCAACAATGTCCATCAGTAGGTTTTCAGAGATTTCCAATTCCAAGATTTTGCAATCGTTATATACAATGTTCCGGTGGTGTTGGTGTTGTTAAAATTTGCCCGGCTGGTTTAAAATATAGTGAACAATATGGTGAATGTAGTTTAACATCAGAATGTATATCAAATCCATGTCCAATAGTTGATACACCAGGTAGACCAATATTTATACCAAGCGAAAAAAATTGTGGCGAGTAAGTTCAGTATTTAATTTTTTTGCAACATATTAATTAAAGAGATAAAAACAAAAAATAAAAAAAAAATAGAAAATAGAAATTTCATTGATTTTTTAAAATAGTTATAGCGTATGTGTTGAAGGCGAACTTGTAGAATTTTCGTGTCCACAAGATTTATACTTTAATCCTGCAGTTGAACATTGTGATTTACCAGAAAGAATAGAATGTCCTTTTGGGGTAAGTGCTATTACATAAAAGTGCATGTAATAAAGAAAAATTCATGTTTTTATATCGATTACTATAGCCACCACTAATTTGCGGTGATTCAATTTATTTGCCACATCATTCTGATTGCAATCAATATTATATTTGTTTAAATGGGACCCCACATATACAAAATTGTGCTCCAAATACATGTTTTGACACAACAACTGAAAAATGTAGACGAATGTAATTTTTATATATACATAATTAAGAGAAAAATAAAAATATTAAAAATTTAATTATTTAATAAATAAATGAATAAAATTTAAGTTAATATTTAATTTTTATTTTTTTACCTTTCTAATCATACACAAAGCCAGTCTTTAAATCAATTATGCGAAGATTACTTAAGTAGATGATGATTGCAGTGACTGACTATAACATCTTGAGATTGCTTAAACTATTGTCTAAACGTGGTGCCATAGAAAATACGATTACAAGATTTTATGATGTGTGATTGTGGCTTAAGATATTTGTGTATTGTTTGCAGACAGTGAACAAAGCGAATTCATCAAATATTTAACCAATTAACTACCTTCCTCACTATAAATTAGAAAATAATGGAGTATTTCGGTTGATTTTGTTATGTTATATGTATATTAGAAACAAAGCAAATTAATGATGCACCCTATGCTTTCTTTGAGGCTCAAAGATTAAGAAGACTATATCGACAATAAACGACGACCTAAATAGCTAAGTTCAATAAACTACCTGAAGCTACAATCTAATACTACTGATTTAGGTAATTGATGAAGTAAACATATATATATGTTATGTATAATCATCTAAATGTTATATTAAGTCCTGATACATAAACAAAATTTTAATGTTATACTATATCTTGTTATTGATAAGGATACATAAATTTAGTAGATACTTTGCAAGTATCATTAATAAATAAAAAATAATTCATTAATGAAGCTTGAAACTAATTCAATAATTAGACAGTGATTTACTTTCCACAGTATTATATTATTGAAGCAATAAAATGTCTACACAATGATAATGACTATATAGAAAATAATGCTAATGATTACAGCTTATATATATATAATCTTTCTGGTTAGAATTAGGTTGGTCTTATCTTATTTTATTATTGATTTTTGATTTAAAATAATGCACTACATTTACGATTAATGACTTTTTCACAAAATGTGGCAGTAGTTGGTAGAATTGATAAATATGCAGACATATAAGTTACATATTATGTTAGACTTTGCTATTCTACTCACAAACGTAGATTAATCTTTTCTTTCATGGCACTGTGTTGCAGAATTTGTATTTAAACATTTGGATATATCTTAAGTATTACGCATCATTAATAGTCTGTGAAACGAACTGTATGCACATAATCCATGATATAAGTTTGAAAATGGTTGTTATGTAATCTTCCTTATGAAATTATGGAATCATGGCGTTATGCCATTCATCCGAGGTAATATTACAGAGAATCAAGTACATTATTACTATCTATTCTTTAATTATAATATTAATATATTCGCAACAGACTATATCATTTCTCTACTGATGACACTAACAGTTTGTTGGAATTAGTTTTTGAAATTCCTTCTGATCCCACATTGAGATTATTGGTCTATATCATTGAAATTATTGTCAACATTTTTGGATGTGTTTAACACACCAACAAAATACAACTATATAAATCCACAAACCGATTACGATGTGAATTTTAAATGTGTTGAACAATTAATTTTTACAATTAATTAAGGTCCGAAGTTCAGATGGTCATGCTAACTTTTCATGCCTTAAGTTTTCATTTTCCAAACAAAAGATAACCGATACTATCAGTGGATGCGAGGTCAGAAACAAATACCGGAGTTAAAATATTTCATTATAGTTCTTCGGACTCATAGTGACCAAAATAATTGTTCCAATCAGAAACCTTGTTTAGGCTTTCCACGTCTATGGTCAAATTAAATGTTAATGAAAAGCAATTCGCACCAACAAATTAGGTAACTGGATATTAGAATTCTTGCACTCAATAGAATTATGCATATGTGAAACTGAATGGGGAAATTAGAAAATTTCAATAGTACTCGTTTTTAATATGGATAGAGTATTTTATATGCAAGGAATAATTGATTGTTATTGATTTATGAATCGATTTAATCAGTATCACAATTATGTCATCATTTAATAAATTTTCTATATTATATAATTATATATAATATAATTATAACGAACAAAAGGATAATTAGATAAAATTGTACGTACACAATGTTTACTTCAAATGACTAATAAATACTAAGCATTTCGAACATGATTAGAATTATCTGTAAATAATATAATATCCGGAATTTAATATATTTGAATGTATATAAGCTAAACTACATTAAATTTTAGCTGATTAATTCTTAATCAATCAATAAATCAATGTAATTAAATACAAATTGTTAACATATTTCTCAAATCTTGTATTTGCACTTTGTACACATAGAATACAATTATTTGTAGTTATCAATGGACAAAAATTTAGATAAGTGAAAACAAGAATACTAATTATGTTATGTAGGTGGCATAATGAAAATAGTCGAGTAATTCATTATGGTAGGCTGTTGACTTAAGAATCAAATACCAAAATTATATGACAATAATCAATTCATGTCATCTTCAACGTTTATCAAATCAATTATCGGTAACTTATTTCCTTATAAATTTGATCTTTATTAAATTGAGTAGGTGACAATTTTCATCCCAATAGATTTGCCTTCAACATTTTTGTTTAGCATTGCAAATTTACGTATACTGTGTCGAGAACTATCTATGCAATTGCGAGTTAAGTTTTTATAATAAATATATATATCCTCTATACCATCAGTTACCCATTGGCACAACTTTAGCACGCTGTAGAAACAGGCATAGTTCAGTAATATACTATAACTGGTGTGATGTACAATAAATTAAATTATATTAATTTTTATTGTCCCATTCAGAAAACAAATAAATTGTGCTGTCGTCAGTATCTTCAAAAAATCTATTGTTGTGGATGACTGTGAAAGTTGAAAGGTGACAAATAGCATAGTGTCACAAATTCAAGTTTTCGTGAATATGTGTGTCAGACGGCAAATACAATTCCAACGAATCTAACGCATCTAGCATACTAGATGCTATATTTGTCTACATACTTCCGTATTGAAAGCATTGAAATTTAAATAACATTTCCGAATTTGTTATAAAAATCTAACAATTGCAAAGTATCCTAAAAAAGATATCAACATCAAACGTCAGCACATATTGTTCAATGAGATATGGTCCTGCATAGTGGGATGAAATTAGAAATTCTTAATTATTTTTAAATAAAAAAACTTATATATGAATATTTTCAAATTAAACATTTAAAATTTTTAATTGATCTTACATTAGCACAGAAAGAACATATTATTATATATAGATTAACAGGACCTTAATATTTACTTGGTCGTTTTAATTTCTGATTTAATGAGGATAAGCTTTGCAATCTCTTATCATATACTAATTTGTTGGTAACACCATATTTTCTATAAGATGATTTGGCCTTAGTTTTACTACCGCAACTACTATTTTTATTAGATTTTCTCCATTTATTAGCACATAGTTTTAGACATGCACTTATATTTTTTATTTTACTATTTACAAGTAATGGTTTTGCATTAGCATTACATTCAGTAATCGGTTTTTGATACTTTAGCGATGACATTCGGTAATTATTACTAGCTTCCGTAGTATTTTTATTTGTTGCCGGTAGCTTACATGCATCTTTTAGATTCACTTTTGAAGGTGCCATACATTTAATAGGTTGTTCAGAAATATTAATATTATTTGTTTTTTGTATTAAAGGTGGTCTGCATTTGAAATCGAATCCTCCGCTAGTCTTTGGTCTTTGTGGTTGTACATTGATTTTCGAATTATTTGAATAATTCATATTATTATTCGTATTAGGTTTTATTGTAGATTTTATAGAATTCGTAATTTGTGGCATACATTTACTAATTGGTTCTTGTCTGGTACGTTGCATATTAATTGAACTGTTTCTATGATCTTTTATTGGCAATGGTTTTTTATATTGATACTGTTTTTGTTGATTATTTAAAATTATAGTATTACATTTAGGCTTATCTGATTTATATAATGATTTAATTTGTCTAATTTGAGTATTTTCTGTAATACACGATTTACGAGGAAGATTTAAATTATTAACTTTACTGTAATCTTTTGAAGGTTTTTTACTTGAGTTTATTGAAATGTTTAGGCAGGAACGTGGTTTTACATTTTGTGTGCCTAAACAATAATCGCCTTTACATGGAATATTATTGGGCACTCGATCATTCTTTGAAATATTATTGAAATTTATTTTTTGACCGAAATCTTGTATTGACTTTTTGTTATTTAAACATTTCTCGGCACCACATTTTATTGGTTTCTTAATTGTTATCTTATTCGTGTCACCACCAATAACTGCATTTCTTAATTGAGATGTCTGACCTTGATGAGTATTATTTGGAAATGATTTTTCAAACTTTTTTAAAGAATTAATTTTTGATTTTGATATGCATTGATTAAAATTTGTATTATTATTGGTGATATTATTATTGGTTGCATTAGATGTGATTGGTTTAGGTGGTGACGACAAAATTTGTTGTTCAGGTATTAATTTTGAAAAATTATTAGTATAATTAGGGACACAGCTTTCATCAACATTATTACATGATTTAATATTTCGAAATTTATTATTAATTTTTTTTAAAAGACTTTTACAAATTTTTGTACATAATAGTTTTGAATTGGATATTTCTGAAGAACGACCAATACCAGATGTACTATTAATATCAATTCTATTATCTTTGTCATTTACTAATTTTGAGGCGAATGATCTTTTCAAATTTGTATTTGACTGTTTTGATTGATTACAATTTAGAACGTTCGTTTGTTGTAGTTTTTCTTCACCATTGATTTTACTCCACCTATGACCACATAATTTATTACATAATTTGTAACTATTAATTTTATTAGAAAGTTCATCTGCAGTTTTTGCAAACTTCGACGATTTGTTACAAATTATAGTTTGTTCCTTTACAATAGTTTTTTCATTAGTACATTTATCTTCGAAATTGCTTTCAGTTGTTACCACTTTCTTATCACAAATTGCAGCCGGCGTTTTAAATTTATTATTGGATACAGTTTCAATTTTAGAAAATTTTCCCTTACCACATAAACTATTATCATTACTATTATTTTTATGTACTCGTAATTCTGATAGATTCCGATAGGTTTTAAGGGATGGCATTGAAGATTTTCGTTGTAGATCATGTTTTTGTCTTCTACGATTATTTGCTTTATTTTCTATATTATAAACTTCACTTTTACATTTAGTAGGTTTATATTTACTAACTGATAAACTTCTTTTCATCTGTAATCCTTGAATTTCACCATAACATAACATTGTCGAAAACTTTTCATTATTTGGTAATTTTTGTTTAACAAGTTTTTCTGTACTATTTACATTGTTCCATTTGTGTGCACATAATTTTGAGGATTTCAATTTTTTATTTGTATTGCATAGTCTATTGTTTGAAGTGCAATAAGTTGAAAATCTCTTATGAGAACCAATACGTTTGGGATGATTGGAAGATTGAGGTAACAATTTTTTTCTGTGGCGTAAAAATAATTTTGGAGAAATTTTACTCTTAACATTACTCTTAGTTTTCTGAAATGATTTTGCAGATGTACATTTCTGATTAGTTTTAAATTTGTCAGGAATTTTATTTATTGATTTCAAGTTTGTAGGTATAATTTTTTGATTATCATTTTTTAATGTAGTTGGTGGATATTCATTGTCATTGCTTTTGATTCCATCATCAGTTGACGTTATAACTGGTGCCTTTTTAACGTTATCATTTAATGAATTATCTTGTAAAATATTTTCTTTTTCTATTTTAGTAATAGTGAATTTATTACATAAACATGGATCCTTGTATCCATCTTGACCAAATGTTGATGTAGTAGGTGATTTACTGTGTTTTAACTCATCATTTGTGGATTGAATGTTATTATCAGTTCTATTTTTCTGAATTGCAGGTTCAAATTTTGGAACAGTATTTTCGTAATACGTGCATAATTTATTGGGATTACGACTCGTATTATTCGTATTATCAGTATTAAATCCACATATTTTACATATCTTTATAATCGCCTCTGGACAACAATCAGACGGACTACTTACATTTTCATTATTGGAATTGATGTCATTATTACCGCATTTATTCTCACATCCAGGTGAATATTTAGAATTTGTCTTATTAGATTTTGTTAAATTGATATTTTTAAGATTATTCACTTGATTATTCTGCTTTAGACTTTGACAACTTTGAATGCAGGTAGCATAGTATGATAAATTTTTAACGCTATTATCATTGCCTTTAGTATCCTTATTAAATGTTTCGTCTTTATTATCTTCATTAGCCCTATTATCCTTATTATTATTATTATCTGATGTGCAACTGTTCGTACCTTTAATTTGAAACAAAATATTTAAACACGATACGACGCGATCATTTAAATATTATATAGACAGTTGTTGGTCGCGAATATAATCAAAAAGGATATCATAAAAACGATTTATGTTTAATTTAATTTCAAATTAGACTAATTTAGTGTATATACGTTTTTTCAATGAGCCAAGAAGAAAAACAATACTCTCGTCATACATTATCTAAATAACATTTATTGTGATTAGGTCATCAAGGACACTACATGGAAATAATTCGATTTAACGGATTTACGCACCACTCATTTGGACTGTTCAAATATAAAACCGGATAGTTATAATTGATATGATATTTGTTGATAAATTATAACTTTAGACATTTCAGTTCGCATTTTATGTTATATGAATGTTAGAAACGGCAAAGTAATATCGTAATGCCGTAATGAGTGCAGGTAACAGTCCTACACAGCTATTCCTTTCTTGGTTACAGATATCATACTATTTAAATTTAACAAACCTATTGAATCGGGAGCACAGAAATTACTTAAGAAATTTTCATTCGTT
This sequence comes from Penthetria funebris, assembly GCA_027564355.1. Taxonomy (NCBI): domain Eukaryota; kingdom Metazoa; phylum Arthropoda; class Insecta; order Diptera; family Pleciidae; genus Penthetria; species Penthetria funebris. The sequence goes on from JANSTX010002342.1 coordinate 15,513, forward strand.
TTTTTTCTCGATGGCTTGTTATACAAAAATATCGAATAACCATTGATCTCTAAAAAAAAAATGAATTTATTTTTCATAGTGTCTTAAAGGAATGTAAAATTTATTATTTATACTCTCTATTTCACATAATCTTTGCAATAATAGGCTAGTTTGTGGATCTCTATTAAGTAAAAGATTATTAATTGATTCCTTTTTGTGTGCTTTCAGAATATCTGCCAACAAATATTCCTATAATGTAGAAAAAGAATAAATAATTGTTATTACACTTATGGAGGGCTTTTTATAACAAAAAAAAATCTGATACCTTATTTAAAAACTTTTTATACGAATGGTAATGAATATTTCGTTTCAGTAATAAATTATTGTGGAACCTTACGATTTTAAGAAAGTTAACTTTTACACTTTTCGAGTATGGTAAAATCTAACATTTAAAAATATAAATTATAATTTTGATAAAAAAGGACTAAATTTATAAAAAACACATTAATTCGTTATTGTAACTTACATTATACAACACATTATCTTTTGTGTATACTCGAAACATATTTGAATTCTCGGTCTAATAATTATTTATACAAGAAATTTGGATATTCGCCTAATTTTAATAATTGCAGTAAAGACGTTTAATTTAATTTTAATTTCAATATAGAATATTTGCAAATTTAATAAAAAAAAAGGACTGCTTTAATTTAATTTTCGAAACTTTAGATATATTCATAATAATCAGGATTGCAATGTTTTTTTAATTTAACTTTAATTTTCAAAATATAATCTCATAATATTTGTAAGGCGAGAAATGATATTTCCTCAGAATAGAAAGAATTAATAATAATGTTAATTGCATGATAGCTGTAAAATTTCAAATCATCTGGGAGATTTAAACTTTTGGCTACAACACAAAATATAATAGTTTTCAGAAAAGTTCTTTAATATATGGTTGTTGAATCAGAGCCAAGAGCTTATAATATACGAACAAGTTTACTATAACATTTTATTTTTGGTCACTTTTAAGGTTCTGCATGCTTGCTGTTAAGAAGAAAAATCTAATGCTGCAATTATAGAAGTTTAGAATATGATCTCATCTTCAGCTCAACGTGGTATTACCGGTAAATAGGTCATGATATATATCAGTATTGGTCGAAAAGATGCTGTTAATGTCGTGCCTATCGACTAGTTGAAAACATATCTTATCTAAGTAGTTTATAACACTATGATGTTCCTGTTCGTTTTTGACATCAATTCTGTGTAAAAATTAGTGTTCTAAAGACAAATCTAATAAGTGTAACAGGAGACCAGGCGAATAACCTTCATTAAAGAGTTTAGTACTAATTCGAGATGGTACACTTCATTATAGGTAACATTTTTTATATTTATAATATATTTATGATAATTATATGTAAAAAAAATATTTATGTAATTATTGAATTGCGTTATTATAAATGTTTACGAAAACAATAAATTAAAATAGAAAATGTTCAAAATTTCCTTATTATTTGTTTAGTTTTTGTTTATAGACAATTATAATGCAGAAATAATTTACCATAAACAATTAATTTCTGCTTGTTCAGCAATTAAATCATCCAAAGTTAAATAATTAAATTAAAATATATTTATTAATTTAGTTGAGTACATATTCATAAAATTTAGTCAAAATGCAGTTGCAGTTTTATTCACTTTTTATATATTTGGTTAGTGTTTTATTACAGTGAATTTTTATTTCTTGCAAATATTTTTATATTTTCAATCAAATAATTGAATTATGATTGGATTTTATTCAGTAAAATCTTTGAAATATAAAAAAATTATTTGCATCGTATCGAATGTTAATTTTGGCCTAATTTCAGCGGTTTTAACAATTTTATGTTTATTGATAATAATGGTTAATCTATTTATTTTAAAACACAAATATTCTTAATATAATAAATTAATTATTTGTAAAATATAGTACTTTAATGAGTTTATAGAAAATATCAATAATGTTTCAAAATATGTATATCTTTATAGATGATTCTTCAGTCAAAAGGACTTTATATTCACTCACCGTTTAATACCCATCATCCTAGTGATAATTATATAGAAAGTGATATTGAAACAGATTTCTATAAAATGGATGAAAGTAAGTTTTATTTATTGTGTAATTATTAAATAATTACAGCAAATGTTATAATTATCCTTCACTTATCATCATTATCAACCTGATTAAATTATATTATGAAATATGGATAGTAAAAATTTGAAATAACGTCTCGTGTCATTGTAATCTAGAGGATTAGAAGTTGAATGAACTAAATTCGTAGTTTTATATTTATAATATAATAATTTAAAAAAAATCCCTTCAATAGAATTTAGTTTGTCTTTTAATCCAGTATTCATACAATTCTCAATGAATGTTTAATACAATGATCAATAACTTATATTCAGATGAAAGTATAAAAATAGGGCATCATGGTAATATCAAATTACGGTTTCAAATATACATATGATAACATATGTCGACCGGTAGCAAAATATAGAATCAATTATAGTTGTCCGGGGTTCCACAAATGGATAATTCGGCAAAGTAGAATGAGATATTTTTCATCTTGTCGATCAGACGTCAGAAATTCACATATAATTGCTAAGTCAATTGGTGCCGCTTCGAGGATACAAACGGGAATTAAGTAATCTAGATGATGGTTATTGATTTAGAAATTGATTTAGAAATTTTGATGATGGTTATTGATTTAGAAATCTAATTACTAAGCATTTTTCCGAAGAATTTTCAAGCAAACGATCAAATGCAAATGAGTGATAAATTGAAAGAAAACATGATATGTAAACGAGTTGTCTATTTTATCGTTTGCTAAAATATCAGCTTTGGGATGTAAAAAATTTACGAATTTACGAATTTAAAAATAAAAACTATATAATAGTATTGAAAATTTTCTGAAAATTATTTCTCTATAACGATTATTAAGTATTGTGAAATATCTAACAGTACCTAGATTAACACATCCTTACCTCCAGAAATTTGATCACAATCTATGTCAATCCATGACGTTTCATTGAGGTTGTGCAGATGTATGAACCAGTCCGTTAGGAAATCTCAATATATATTTGGACAAAATTTTAATATCACCAATTTGATGCCATAATGTCCCTAATTAATTACCCTATATCAATTGTCGCCATATATTTTTTAGAAAATTAAAATTAGTCGATTATAGTCGGTCATAGTCCATTCGTCACCTATAAAATTGCAAACATATACAGGTATTTAAAAAACTGAACTAAGACGATACATTGTAATTTAATTAATTAATTGTTGCATGAATTGTATGAATTGTTCGTAAATAAGTAATTTACACTACCACAACTATTTGATATTAAAGTATATTCGTTCATTTTTGAATAAAACCATAATGGTGTCAATTGAATATATACTTCTGGCTGTCTAATGTCAATGTACACTAATTCATACAATCTTTTAATCCTCACGTTCTATTAATCAATATCATTATTATTGTTTTTTTAGATGCCGTAATTGAAGACTTATATTCCACAAATCAATTAGCACAAACCAAAACTTACAAAAATTCTCAAGAATATTTATCAGCAATGAATAAATTAAATGATGATTCTTCAGAAGATTTAAGATTATTTAAAGCACATAAAATTATAACGAAATATCCTGAAGTGGAAAATAATAAAATAAATAATAAAAATAGTAAAGTAATTAAAAGTTATGAACTATACAAAAGTTCCAAAATATATGATAAAGAAAATAAAATAGCAGAGAATATTGATGAGGATATTAACCCAAAAAACCATTACAATAAAAATAATGAACAATCAACAGTAGCAGACAGTACAGAGAGTATTTTAAGTCCACAAAATAATGACAATACGTTTCAATTTGATAATATGCCAGCTAATATTAAATATAAGGATGACTTGACTTTAGATGATGTAGATATTACAACTGTACATACATTGCCTAATTTACAAATTGATTTATATAAATCAAATGCAATTCAGACAATAAATAATCATTATGACGATGAATACTCAATAGATCCTATTTTAAGTGCTGATAATAATATTATCGATAATCACATACAAAGTAATAAGAAAGTAATGAGAATGAAAAACTTAATTATAAATAGTATAGATGATTCAAATTTACAGATGGTTGCTAATATTTACGGTAAGTGAAAGTATTAACAAATTACAATTTTTTTTCTAACATGAAGTGATTTTAGTATCATAACTATCATATCCACTAAACCGCTAATTAATACTATGGGTATAATAATGCTACTACAGTTCGAGTTGGTGAGATTTACGTAGATCATTTCATTTTGGAATATTAACATAATCGTTACCAATTTAATACCATTTACAGGACTAGGTCGAAGCTGTTCAAATCATAACTTTAAACCCTCATAAATTATTCTTACCTAAGATGTAATATAGAAGCTGACGTCTATCGTGAAATTTATTAGTCAAGAGTTGAGAAAGACAGACTATTGTTTGATATTAAATAATCTCACTTTCCCAAACCATTAAGATATCACTTACAAATGACACAAAATATAATAACGAAAATATTATTGATAGGACACTACAATAGATTTATAAAAGCAAAATACTATACATTATTATAACCAGTAATTAGTATATACATTTTAATTTATTGTTTTATCTCAAAACTTTTACCATAAATTATCATGTAGTCTTTGTGGTATATTATTAGAAAGTTACCACCTTCTTGCAGAATGTCTTAATTGTACGAGTAAAAATAAAGTTCCTATTAATATTAATAGCTTAATTACTCGTATTATGAGTTTGTATAAGAATTGTATCTTCGACTGATTTAACTATTGACGAACAGCAGTATTGTTAAATTCCAATAATTGCAATTTTACAATATAACTTCCTAACAATTATTATAAAGTTGTAAAATATAAAACTTCAGATTTTATGCAATTTGTATATTAAATATTGTGGTGAACACTTTGCTTACAAAACGTGGTATCTAACTCAGTACGATCATATACTGAATTATTCAAAAGTAGAATCAGACAATTATGATTGATTCTCAATTTCCCAATGTTATTTCTAGTTGTTATACCAATGGCGTTGTATATGTCCAAATGGTATATTGTAACAGAACAGATAAATGTGATCAGCAAAATCATCAAATCAACTGTTTAGAACTTGACTAATATAATGTATACCAAGTAGCAACAAAAATGGTGATATTATAAAAACCTGTTTTGTACGAGCAGGAATATCTAATATCACCAGCATTCGCGTTATTAACTACAAATATATTGTCAGTAATAAGTAATTAGATGTGATAAACATAAATTGCATAAACAATGGAAATGTTATATTATTTTATTTATAGATATATCAATAAATGAAACAACCACAGAAAATTATACAAAAAAAGATTATTTAAAAATGATATCATCACTATCAACATCTTATCCATCAACAACAGGAAAAATGGCAATGCATTCAACATCAACATCTTCGTCACCTTCATCATCAACCGCAGCGATAAGTTCTACGTTATCGTCATCACCATTTCCATTACCATCATCATCACTATCAATATCATCATCATCAACATCTTTATCATCACCATCATTATTATCAATACCAATAACATCCACATCACAACAAACGCCATTATCACAGTCATCACCATTAGTACAAACAAATTTCTCATCACCAATGCCATTTGCAACGCAGCAATTATTAACAACAACTTCTACACCACACTTACCACGAAAACCTCATATAAGCGCAATTAATTCTAAATATAATAAATATATGGCAAAGAAAAATAATAGATTTAAAGTTCTACCAAAAAAATTATACATTAAGAAAATGTATCCAAAAGTGAAAATCCATCATAATCAACTAAAACCCAAGAATTATAAACGTGCTGCAGAAATTACAAGTAATATTGGTAAATTCATTGTCACACCAAAACCACTGAAGAAACCACATTTTTTAAATATGTTGGAAAATGAAACAAGTGGCGAAAAGGCAGAAAGACTTAATAAGGGATTGCAAAAATTAATGCATGTCGTCAGTATTGTTGGTCAAGTGGATTCATATTTAACAAATCGATTCAGAATTGGTGTTAAGAAATTATCAAAGTTAATTGAAAGTGGAGAGGAACCGAAACGTCCAAGAAGAACATTATTTTATTGATTAGTGCTTGTAATTTAGGAAATATTATTGTACGACTTTTTTTAAGAATGTTTTTTTTTTACAAAATTAGTTTCTATATTGAAAATAAATTACAATTTATGGTAAATATTAAGCATTTTAAGTTTATTATATATAACAATTTGTGTAAAAAAATAATTAAGCAACACTAAATAAATGAAGACAGGGCGCAAAATTTTATTTATATCATATTTAATTGAATATCATTTAAGTTATTTTTAAGAACATGAGCAGTCTACATGGGTAATTTAGAACAGTTAAAATATTTTCTACAAGTAAGCAAAAACGTCCAGAATGTGATCACTCCAAAGTTACTTAGAATTGATGTGCATTGAAATTAGGGACAAGTCAATAATAAACATTAAAAAGATAATACGGAATAGGTTGAAGTATTGCTAGGTGGAAAGGGCTGCCTACATGCAGATTATCAAGGATTACTTGACCCGAGTTTGGGCGGAGTAAAACGGAAG
>JANSTX010002353.1:0-22208 GCA_027564355.1 Penthetria funebris
TCAGAGTTGCCGATAGGTGCCTCAACCCGAATAGAGTATTTATCCCGATGAGAGGTTAGAAATAAGTCAAGGAGATAATAGGATATAGATAGTAAATAGTTGCTAGTCGCCGAGTAGTAATGAATAACTGCATTTTCGCACATGTTTCTAATAATGTCGAAGAAGTAGATTAGTAGAATTAGATAAACGGTCTTGATAGTAATTTTTCTTAATTTTTCTTTCAAACCATCTATGAATTTGAACTGTTTGCGAGGACGCAGCTATTATATCTTGATGAGAATTTATTTTACTAGATCAATCAGCTTATGTCTAGAAATTTCTAACCATTATCTATTATATACGCAATACACTACTATCAATTTTATTTATTTTATTTTTTTAAATTGGTATATTCGATTATTATTTCAAAAAATATTTACATAAACATTACATACTAATTTGAAGTTAAAATATTAATTTTACTCAATAATAACGTCTTAGACTGTAATTTATTTAATTGACATTAGCAGTTACTCGTATAGTTAGTAATTTATATTATGTTTATATCAACATAAATATTTACATAATATTGTGTTACTTTTTACTATAATATTTTTTGTTCATTGATGTCCTTTGCTTCTAGGCGGAGTGCGAGTAAAGGTTTAGATTTGGAAGAATGATATTGTTTCCAAAATACAGTAAAATTTCAGATGATTTTATTATGCTTGATGTTGGTTCTTCAAATAATTTTATTTTAAATGTCAAGAATTTACGATCAGGGAAGTACATCTTCATTTTCAATAAAGTGTTCATCATCATACTTATATATATATATATAGTAGCCCAGACTATTGTCGAAAACATAAGCTTCTATTAGTATCATAATCGCTAAAGACACGTCGCTAATATGTACATAAAATTTGAACACAAGAAACAAAATTTTAAATTATATTCTAAAGGATAAGCCAAACCTTTGGCATTTTCACCAATAAAATGGACAATATTCATAAATGGTGTTTATTGTTATATATTTAAATAAATGATTTTTGAATTTGAATTAAATTTTCAAAAAAATGGGCACCATAATGTGTGTTAATCATAACAGTATTTTCAAAAATATAAATATTTATAGCCATAAATTTAAAACTGTGTAGGTACAAGCTGTCTTGAAATGTAGTGTATTGATCTATAGACTAGCATAACGGCGATGTCAGGCTTCAAATTCAATCGAGGACAACATTTCTTTTGTGCATAAGTAAGGGGTGACAAATAGAGTAGTCGACTATCATTGAGGTTACTCAAATTATCATTAACTTTTCACACTGGTAACTCGATCACGATATATGTCGTGTGATCGAGACTAAAAAGATAATATTAATGTCATGTTTGTCAATTTGATTTAAGAACAATTTATAACCGGATAAATATAATTGATCCTATTTTTCTTCCTTGATAAATTTCAATTACAGTTATTTTGGTTTACATTTGATGTTACAAACATTTTAAAAACGCCAAAGGAATATCGTATTGTTGCCGGCCTATGCATCCATGTTCTTTGCTGGTTTATAAATGAATTCAGGACATACATATATGATTGAACTTAATCAGAATTAAAATTTCAGAACATTAAATAATATAGTAAATAAATTCATGAAAAATATTGGTAAATAAGACTGAATAAATAAGAAGATGCGTGTCAATTTCATAGGAAACTTCATGAAACAGTACATGATTTTGTATGTACATACTTTTATGATATTGATCCATACATGTGATAAATTATTTAAATTAATCCCCAATTAATGTAATTACAGATAAAATATTTCAATTTTGAAAATAATTTGTCTGTAATTATTTATTATGTTCCATTATAGTAACGATAGTACTCAAAGTATATTCAAAAATTGAATTGCTTCGATGAGTACATGCACTATAATGATGAAAACTATTTGAATTTATTTAAATTGTAATTTAATCTCATAAACATTTGTTATTGAGGTGTCCTGGTAAAGAAACCTCGAACACACGCCATTACTGACATATACCGTGATCGAGTTACCGGTGATACCGCGTGGAAGGTAAAAATTGGTTTAGTAGATGATAGCCGGCAACTCCATTCGTTACCGAAAATAATCTGATACATAATATTAAATTTTCATAATTATGAATTCAATATGAACTAATTTGAACATAAGAATGAAATTTTTGATGACAATATAGTTGAAGAGTGATAGACAAATCTTCCTTTCCCCAATTTTTACATATCAATCGTTTTGGTAGAAGGATTAGTCTTGCATGTTTATTCTTCCCATAGGCACCTACTTCGTGAGATATTTTGAGTTTTATCGGAAAACTATAACTGTTTAAAGTTATGCTCTCGTGTTACAGATTTTCAATAACACATTTTGAGTACTAGCGCCAGTAATACACAACTTTATGACTATGTTATTTATGAGTAGAGTTAAATATTAGATAATCGATGTAGTAGATATTTAAGTGATGGTTATATAAAGATTTATTTAGATAGTTTATTCTCGCTTATAGACACCGAGTCTATAAGTGTAACCTTTCGCGAGATATTTTTTATTTTTTCCAAAAACTATGCGGGCTTGAAATTATGTTCTCCTAATACAAATGGGTTAAAGATAGGTAGGTATTTAAAAAGAACATAGATGACCCAGTGAAGACATCGTTAACGTGCCTTTTTGCTTACTGATACGGATTCTCAAAAGTGGGTAAAATCCATCCGTTGTTATTAAGTTGTAAATAGTAAATAATTTAATCAAAGTTTTCGGTTATAAGGAAAATTGATAAATTTTTCAACATTTATGGATTTTTATCAGGACATCATAATCTTCAGAATGATATTATTTTATAAAAAATGTAAACATCTCGGAAACGGTTAAAGATAGAGTTGACGATTATAAGGCTGAAATATGTAGATAGTCGTTATTGTATTCTGTGCATCTAATAATGGATTGATTCTCTAAATGGATGAAATAAAAATGGAAAACAAATAAGAAACAATATTTTCTAATTCCATTACCAAAGTGAATATTTCAATTAGAGCTGCTGCTGACATAAATAAACTATTACAATGCTATGGATTTAATTGGAAAAATGATAAATTTTACTGATAAATTGAATTACATTAAATTATCGAAATTAATTACAAAAGTTAAATAGAAAATTTTATTTAAATTATATAATAATTATAATTGCATAGTTATTATTAAATGACGTTATGGTTCTGTAGCTTGCCATTTATACATAATGTCCATATTTATGTAATTTTCTAATAATTATTTATTTCATTTTTAATACTTTAATTACATAAATATGGATTCCATTTTCCTTTAAATTTTATTTGTAAACAAATAATTATACAAAATATTTAGCATATCATGCTCGAATAATTTTTCTCATTGGACCTCTCGATATTGTATATATAAAATAGAATCCCAATGAAGAGCTTATTGGATGAATAATACATCCAAGGTCTCAAAGGTTTATTGCATAACGATGTTAAGTTGACGTTTTTTATACACAAATAACGTCATATATCAAGCGAAAAACTGCACTAGTTTATAACATTTGTTGTGAAGCATATAGAAGTTGATCGGTTATACATTGGAATTATTCTCTAGATTAGTGTGTAATGATCCATAGCTATATCTAGTTTATAGGTGAGATCTATTGGTGAGACACTATAACATATATTTATGGTCGCGGTAGTACCGCCAGGTGGTAAATATAGACTGAAGAACTGCTGGATGTTATTCGTCTACTCTATTCACCACATGAATAATATATATCATATACATCAAAAATAATCTATCAAAAGGAAATGTCTACATTTTTTAAATTATTATTTTAACTCACAAATCTAGCATTCGATCAATTCAATAGATACAAGCAGTAGAAAAAATTTAAGAGGTTGACCTATACATCATACAAGTCGGTTCGTTGCATTCCTGTTGAAGACAATTTGTGTATTAAAACGGATTAGTAAACAATTGAAGTGTCAATGTTGATAATATTTAATGTCAAAGAATCATGTTAATCGATCTGTGAACTTTACTACTGATATATAGGTACATCATAATTCTTCAACTTTTTATTTATTTAAATTATATAAAACAGTTTGATTAACCTCAATGCGGGTGGTTGATTTTGCCACAAATTCCAGATGTTATATCGTATATATTTTTTTAAGTTCTCATCCATATGAATATTTGCGTTACCACATATAATATTTATATTAAATTTCTTATAAATAAATTTACTATGGAACAGAGCAATTATGCGACGAATAAAACATTATTTTATTTAAACAAAAAAAAAAAAAAAACAAAATAAAAATAAATCAGAAAATGAAAATAACATATGCAAATTTTCGTATAAGAAAGCAACAAACAGTATAGTTAAACTTGTATATATTATAGTAATTATTTATCTGCAATGCATAATTTTAAAGAAATTATGTCATTTATATTTTTTAAAATAGACCACAACTTGGATCTCACCTGACGGGCTTAGCAGATATAAAATTGTCTAATATCAGTGGTATAGAGGGGTATGGAGTTAAAGTGAATAGGCTGGTCAGAGCTCGTGCTTCCAATAGAATAACGGGAAATTAAATATACATTAAGGAAATCCTGCGAATGTTAGTCGGTCACACCATTCCCGACAAAATCGAATTGTTGACTATTCTTTAATATTATAATAAATGCTTATATTCAATAACCATTCTGACATTGACATAGGCATGAAAATTTAACTTATTTTCAATTATAATACGAGTATATATTCTACATATTTATGGATATAACATACTACTAGCATGTGTTACAATATAATATGACCTAGATTCTTAAATTTATTTCTTTTAACCCTTAGTATATAATAAGAATACATATTATACACTTAAAATAACAATCTTTCTTTAGGTTATCAAATACATTTGTCACATAAATTATTCGTAAGGGACGTTGTATGGATAGAATGATTATATGGATAGAGATTACATAATGTACATACCATTCGTATCGATAGTAAAAGGTTAAATAGTTTATTCATATTTTTAAAAAAACATACAAAAATATTTCATCAAATTCATTAAATGAAAAAAAAAACTTCTTTTAATAATTATTTAATTATATAAAATTACAATTCCCTAATTATATTGTAATTTATTATATTTATTAATATAAAACACAGTCTTGATGACATACAAATACAACAATAACACCATCTTTTTAGCCTCAATCATACACCATTATTGTTATATATCGTGATCGATCTACCAGTGACACAGCGTGTAGGTAAAGTAAAAATAGGTTGAGTAACTTCGATTATATAATTATATATTCGGCCATTCCGTAACCTAGCGCACTAATTGCACTAATGTAACCGAATCCGCAACTTATTCGGAATATATATTAATCATCTTTCTTATTATACATAACGTTCAATCACAATTACGTACATTGAGAAGGAACTATTTGTTGTGCATATCAAATCTTTGATGAGAATTTGCCTAATTTGTGAATGGCCTTAAGATGGTCATTCGTTACACAATCAAGAACAATATATTTGGACAGAAATATAAAGAAGTAAGATTATACATATAATAACCTTCGACAAACGCATTTGTTTTATACCAGCATTTCTAACAGAGTAGTATACTAACTATATATGTTATGTACGAAAAATTATTCCACAAGATTTGCTATACCAATAAAAAGTGTCAAAGGAAATATAATCTGCTATCTTATACCCACGAAAATGGTACATTAGAAAGCACATCGAAATATTATCTTGTATTCCTCTACGTTATTTTACTATCTGCAATCGACCGTGTACTTTATTCAGTATTTTCATGTTATCTAATAGATTGTAATAGACCTACAATTGCGTTTAATCAGCCAACACAATAAAATGTTGGTATACGTAGTTTATCATGGTCCTTAAATCATTGTACACAATATATGTGTGCATATAGCGTGATACTTCGATGTTAATTTGTCATTTTCGAATATATATTTAACATTAAATTGTCAGCCCAGACAACAAGTTTTTCCAAGTGGGAAATATGAAATCAATAATATTCGTCTGGTTCTACATATGAATAATTTATATAGTAAAATTCTCATTCGTGAGACATGTTTTTTTTTTTTTTTGTGTTTTTTTGTCCCAATTGACAATCGCGACATTGATGGTATTTTTCTAAGTCACGATCATACGTCATTATGGACATATTTCGGAAACTTCTTTTCAGTGATACTGCGTGTGACAAGTTAAACATGGATTGAGTTGGTCACTCCATTCGTTCACCAAATCGAAGTATATTACCAAATACTAATCATTACCTTCTTAAATGTACTATATGTTATTGTAGAATGGGAATCACAATTTACTGTTCTTGTCGGCTATGTTAACATCTAAAGAATTTACTTGATCAAAAGATATTTAATTTTCTATATGTTTTACTAATTATATATAGATGATGAAAGGACTCATCTAAATTTTTTTATTGTAAATGGAATACAAATGTCAGCTTATGATCTTTGATTTAAGTGGTCCTATATATAAGCACGTATAGAATTTATGATCGCGTGAGTAACACATTACTTATACCTTTATAAAAAATATAATTTTAAATTTACGGTAATAATTTGAACGATATCGTTGACAAAATGTCATGCCACAGAATAAGTATAATTAATATTCACTCATTCTTTATAAATCTTACGCGGTTTCTTGGGTTCACATTATTTGATGTTATACATGCATATTGGAAGTGGCAAATCAACATGGTTATTTCGTGACCTATGTAAGTTTGTGGTGTACATGTCAATATAATGATTTGTTAGTCGTTATTATATCCTTTTGTTTGTCTAAATATTTTCCATGAAACTTTAATATTTAATAATTTACGTATCGACTAAAAAACATTCTCATGATTCATCAAACATTATGGAAAAATACTCAGAAAAACGTGCATTGTGGACATTATTTTATTATTTAAAGGATTATATTTAGGATATATTGGAATGAATTTTGAATAAACAATTCAATATGTTTTTTGATTCACATGTAGGTTGAGGTTTATTTGTTCGTAAAGAAAACTTATGCTTATAAAAGTTTCCAAACAATTTTCTGACATAATCAATTTAATTATGTATTTGAGGACAGATTGGTGATAAAGATAAATAACTAAAGGAAGTACTTTCTGAAACCGATATCAATTTATTTTTTAACATAATCCATATTTGTACACTTTTTACAATGTTATTCCAATAATATGATTCCAGATAATAAGATTTGTTGAAGTCTGTAAAATGTACATTATTTACGTCGATTACTACCGAATTTAATTGAAATCGCTTTCCAGCTAAATAGTTTTTCATGTTCGCAAAGAGCAAAAAAAAAATAATCACTTGATGCCAAAACTGGAGAATACAATAAATGAGAAAGTAATTCATAGCGTAGTCTGTGTAATTTGGAAGTGATACATTATTCTGATGAAAAAGCACACACAACCTTCACTATCAATCTGTTCTCATCGTAACTTGGGATTATATGCGACGATTATATACATGGTGTTAAATTGATGTTTCTTACATGTAAATAAAAGCAATTCACCAATCAATTAGCTCCCCGTGTGAATAAAAGGATGTTCTGAGTTCACCGAAAATTTTTTGTCTGTCAATCTGTTCGGTAACTCTTAGAAGAGAATATCCTGTAGTTATCTAAATCTACAGGATTTTCTCAGCTATTTTATGATTCTTTGAACTTCCTATTAACCAATTCAGTGCTCTTTGTTTAAACATATGAACCAATAAATAATAAGCTATCTATCAAAATCGTAAACGTTAATGAACTCCACTATAACCAAAATACAATTTGCTAGTAAATATGCTGCCCATCTTATTTATCTTGATCTGATTTGTATTTTATAAATATTTTTACTAACCTATCCCAATTTAATGTGACATTTTTTATAGATAGTATAGTTCTAAATTATGTTTATATAATATAATTACAAATTACAAAAAAAAGACCATTTACCAGCCAGAAGAGTATTATATTTTTCACTTTTTCTGTAACATAAACAAATAATCTGATTGCTTATTTGCCTAATGAATGAACCATTAGTAAACAATTTTTAAAAAAAAAAAGACTACTCGTATATACGAATAGTAGCAGTTTCTATTGCGTGCTACTATTACTACTTTAATCGATTATGAAAATATACTATGCAAGTAATAGTAATAAACAAAGATAGTGTGTAGTGATTGAATATTTATTAGATGCTTATAAATTATAATAGTTTAGCAATCCATTGTTTACAACATAAAATATAAACATTATCTTAGATTAAAAAGAAGGATTATGCCGGGATTAAGTATCAATAACACTTAGGAAGATAGAAGACATATGTTATTTATTGTTCTTATAAATAACAAAAGAATAACTTACTATAATGCTCTTAAAATGGGATATGTTTATCAATTTAATATGCACGTAAAATATACACAAATTATCGAGGCGGTAATAGGTGGAGGAAACCTTAAGATGTAAATCATATCAATCATGAATATCATCATCATTAGTACGCAATATACCACAAAATCCAATCGTCTTCTTGGTATTATATTTATTCTTAATATGCATTGAAGACTATAGGTTATCAGCAGAATTAAGCACTTTTATAATATGTTGAATAAATGATATACCTACGCAATCTTGAATTTGTGACAAATTCGTCTACTGGCACACCTCACATAGCATTTCGACCACTTGTAACCTGTTTTTCAGCACTATCATCTCATATGCCAAATAAATTGTCAAATATTGAAAGCTTTTTACCTCATCTATTATTGTATTATCGACTTCAAAACGAACATGACATGCCATCGACGAACCAATCATCATTAATTTCGTCTTTAAAACATTTATTCGAGTCAAGATAAAGATAGCGCTGATCAAGTTCACCAGTTTAAACAGTTTTCCAAAGCTTCCCCGAATTGTTCACACCATAAAACGATAAAAACGACCGTCACAAACGCTTGCTTAAATTTAACAGACAGCATGTATAATTGAGATAAGCCCTTGAATCGATTGTTCGACTGTAATTCTTAACTTTTTTATGTGATATGTGCAAGATCTGCAAAAGTGTGAAATCATAATATAATTATGTAATCATAATATAATTATTGTAGCAAGCTTGTTTATTGTGCCCTGCCGCATTTAAGATGCTGAATTGCGGATTTTATTTCGCCTAGATTTGGAACAAAATCTTGGAATATTATTCATTGTCGCCTATCTTCTCTCAACTGACCTCTGAGTAACCTGAATTACAAATCTACTTAGTTGCTCGTTATTAAGTACTCGGTAGTTTAAGATCATAGTGTCCCCACTAATGTGGTGGAAGGGTCGAGCTGATGATGAATTAGGGACATCAATATTGCCATTAACATCACGTCACTCTGTTTGATTACACGGTACTAGGTTAGTCAATGTCTCAGATGGTATTGAGTTACAAGTTGATGTATGGCATCGACATTATATGCAGGAGTTGAGAAAATAATACTATTTATTAGTACTTTTAATAAATGCAAACGTTGTGGCAGCCCAGATACAATAAAAATATTACTATTAATAAAATAATTTCGTTTGCACTGGATTAGTCACTATAGGAAAAAGCATAAAAAATTTTTTCATCAAAATTGAACACATAAAAATCGATAACAAATTGATTGCCCTGATAATTTTTATTTTATTGACATTATTGCATTATGTAAATTGTATATATAGCAATTACTTTACGATTATATTTTTGAAAATTACTATTTACAAGTAGAATATACTTTATTATAAGCAAGAAAAAAAAAGAAAAAAAGATAATAAACAAAATTGGAATATCCTCGGGAATATCGTAGTGGATAATAAAAATTTACATTAGGTAAATTTGTAAAAAAAAAGAAGAAAATGCATAAATAATTGACTAAGAACAATTTTACGGAAAAATTTATTGTGTAAATATAGGAAAATTTATGTGGATAAATGGAAATTTATAAGTAAAGAAAATTTATTTGTATCAAATCGACTTACAACTATAGATATATGTACCTACTTATTATCGACATCGTGTTATCGAATCATGCATACTATACATACATAAGAATCGATTTACAGTAAAATCGATTGTTTGTGGGCCCATCCGAATTGCAAAGGTCTTCACACATCCCTTGAAGAAGCACTCAATAATGTCAACGAAGAAACTTTAATCAATGAAATCGATAAGTCACATAAATCAGTTCACGATCTATATCACCAACCAAGTTTAGTAATGAACAGAATCAGATATAATTTGCAAATACGGGTAAAACTATAAAATTTCCCCTGACGATGATGCAAAGACACTAACTTTTTTGTCCCAAAAATTATCAACAAGTTGAGATGTTTTACAAACAAATAGGTTCTCGTCAAGATCACTTAGCGCAATCAATAAACATGTTGACATATTATACGTTTAAAATTAAAACAAAATAATTTAATGCTGATATATGTTTTATTTAATGTCGTGAACTGCGAGAAGGTCAAAAATTTCAATTAAAATCAACACAAAATCTCTCTCTCCTATGCTAATACCGCCAAACAAAATTTGGTTTTCACTTAAAATGACAAAACAAACCCGCAAACTACAGCCAATCACATCTCTATAATGATTTTCGGTGCACATAAAACTCAATCCCATCTGAATAATTGACCAATATTTGATTGTGACCTATTTTCCCTTACTTCTAAACTAAGAACACTCATGATATATAACAAACATGAAAATTCAAATAGATGATAGGTGTACATTACAACTGGTATTTTAATGATCCTCTGCTGGATCGCTAACTTTAAACAGTTCTCGCGATATAGTACTAAATGCTTCTTAGACATATTTATCGTGGACACAAGGATGCCCTTGAATTTAAATACCCAAAATGACGAATACTTTAAATCTCACGTCTTTGAATCGAATCCCAGGGCCACCATTCTTGACACTAATTGGAAATATTTCATTAGGATAACATTATCGATGAAATTCCTTTTGACATAGATAGATTTATGACTAATGATAACATTGCTATAATATAATATTTTAAAGTATATATCTGAACACTAAAACTGGAATGATACCTACTTAAACTCAGTAAAATTGCAGCATTTTTACTATTAAATTATTAATTACTGAATAGGCTAATAAAATAACATATGCAGAAATCACCATATGAGTCATGAAACATTTTGAAGCATCAATTAATTTACATATAGGAGTAGAGGTTTAATGTCAGTACACATGTTAAGTTTAAAACAAGGGTAAAATATAGTGTATTTAACCCTATTTTAAGTATTTTTTCAACCCTATTTTTTCTATTAATATATTGTACAGCTGTATCGGCAATAATATAATTTATTTAATGAGAAAATAAGCATGGAAGGACAACAAAACACGAAAAAGGAAAATATTTTAGCAAATAAAGAAAAAGCTTTATTGTGGTGCTGCTGCAGAATATGCGCATAATGAATGTTTAAAAGTCCTGGTAGCACATGGAAGTAAAACAATCCTTTTAAAATATATTAACAAATTCTTCTATGTTATAAAGGCCTCAATATCGGAGTTATGGGCAACAATCATATCATAATTCTGACTGGATTCTTGACTAGACATTGTCAAAAGCCACATCAAACAAAACTTCGAGTAGTGAAAAGTGATACATGTAGGCTCTACAGCGACAGCGACCCAAAAGGGGTATACACCAGTGCATATATTGATCAGTTTATGAAGTACTATAAACAAATGGTGAGAGCAAGTGAGACGTTTAGTGACTGAGAACGATGCAGGCGCTCTGTGCTCTAAATTTTGGGGATACACTTAAATTCTTGAATGAAAAGTGTCGAATCTTTGGTGAAAGTGTAACACCCTTCTATAGATGACGCTTCCCCTCTAGAAATTAATTTTCATACAATTTATTTAAAAAACGAGCTGCCGAGATGATTTGCATGATGTATGCCTATAGTGGACATTTTTCTAGAATTTCAATAACCAGTTATCATACTTTTTTTAAAAAAAAAAAAAAAAAGAAAAGATCATTTATAAAGGACATTTCACAATTATTGTGGCATAATTGCATATGCGCCTTGTCTAGATACATTTTTTGGATACAATTTTAACCCTCCTCCCTAGTTATCCTTAGAAAATTAGTAACTACTTTGTTTTCATACATTTTACTGAAAAATCGATCGTTATTACTCAAAGTAATCGTTATCGAAATAATTCCATGATGTCCGCTTTGTCTAGCATCCTTAATAAAATTATAGCTCCTTTCTATAGACAGACATACCTCCAGTTTTCATAAACTTTATTGAAACATTGGTGTTGGAAGAAGTTCAACAGCCATTATGGAATCATTTGTAGATATAATTGCATGATACCTGTCTAGTCGAGATTAATTGATAAATGAATTTAATGAAATTATACCGATTTAAACGTAACTGTCCGATGTTGAATGAAGTGGTCTACTAATATTTTGAAGTTGTGCTGCCCTATGCATCCTTAAGACGTAAAAATGCTGATGAACCTAACTGTAACAACGATGAATGGTGTAGCTTTTAACATTAGGTCTTAGAGTTAGCGATTGTTGAGCAGAGGGGCCATAAAGTACCATTTATTTAGTACACTGCCATCAGCATTATCACTACTATTTTGTCGGAAGCGAATGTCTTGCAATAAAATCACCACTCAAAAATTAAGTTTTGCACGAGATTCTGTGTTCATTTGACATTCAGATCGGAAACACTAATGACAACTTTGTTTGAGCTAGGAAAGTAGGCCGAGACGAAGAGCAATTTGTCTTCATAATTGAACCGCGATAAGATGGCAGGCTTTATGTCAGAGATCGATTTGTTTTCTGTGAACCTCAGTTCTTCCTCGACCATTGCTATACCACTTCATCGAACATTGATATTGTTTATTAAGATATGAATACTTTATAATTGATGATTTACAATTTGTAACTAGTATTGAGTTTGATTTCAATTGTAGTAGGTTCCACAAAATCATATAGTTTTTTTGTTCCTCACTAATGAGTTAACATTTCGCTACATTACCCGTATACAATACATTCAGTTTAGCAACAATAATAAAACGGAAAATAATTTCTTGTCGATTAGGTGTACTTCCATGTTTCTAGTCAGTCATGAAAGATCCGACTTTTGAGGCAACTATTCTGTTAATAATTTAATTTATTTGACTACGTTAATAAATGAATCAGCAAACAAAAATCTAAAAGAATATAAATTGCCCCGGGCCTATGATAAACAGAAGAGACATATTATATATCTGAATATAGCAAATATATAAAACAAAAAAACCGCAAAATATGGCAGATAAATGTTTATAGTTTAATAATAGAATTTTATATATTAGAATTTCAACCGTTTTAATACTTACCACTTGAAGACCAGACAACATATAAGACAACTAAGCAAAATAGCATCATGCCGAGAAATGTGTTACGCAAGTGAATCATACTTTTTGATGGAAAATATCGCAAAAAAATACGCATAAATAAAACCGTCATTGTTTTATGTAAAAATTAAAACCAAATTGAAAAAAAAAAAAAAAAAAACAAAAAAGACAAAACGGAATTGATAATAATTTGACACACCACACCAGCACTACAACCACCACCACCACCACCACTCTTTATCTCTTTGGACACCAATTATTATATTTTATATACTTTTTTTTTGCACCTTTTCTTAATGAATTTTTTTTTTGCCACTTAAATTATTATTTTATTAATTATAAACAAAAAAATTAAAATCATTTTGAAAATGCCAAAGTTGCACAAAATTATTTTACATTTTAAAGTCTAATTCATCCACAAAACCGAAAAAAAAACAAAATAATAAAAAAAAATATCAATGATTTTTAATAGTATTTTTCATTTACTATTTTATGAATTAAATTAAAATTAAACAAAAGAATCAACCGAATTGCCACGCCATTTGGTCTGAACTGCTGATGATTGTGACAATCGTAATAAAAGAGAGCGACCAAAGTCATCTTAAAATAAAAAAAAAAAAAAAAAACACAAGAAAGAGAATAGATAAATAATTAATTAATAAAAATCATCAATAAAAATAATAAATGATGATAAGGAAAGAGTGCATGCTATGAATAGAGAAGGATATCTCTGTTATACATCGATATTGTCATAAAGTTGTAGTAAGGACACTATTGAATTGTAATAGACTTGTGAATTTTTGATATTCAGAGCTAAAAATTGAGAACTAGAATTTAGTAGCATACATTTTTTTAATTCAGATATTACTCATGAGTAATTTTCGTCAGAAGAAATGAACGATGAAATGACTGTACCAAGCTTTGCAACTATAAAAAAATACCATTCTAAGGTTTGATCCATTTTCAAAAATCTATCGTCAGTTCAAAAAATTTTAATTGAACCAAAATGGAATAATCATACAATTACATCTAATTCATAATCATTCATCAATCTTGTTATTTTTCTTCTTCTTTCTTGCCTTACTCCTTTAGCGTTAGTGTTAGTTTAGTTAACGTACAATAACGTCTAATTATTCGTTAAATATATAAATGTTTATATGTTTTTATTGATGAATATATAGATGTTTTGTTTACTCGCTGTGGCTGGAACTATCCTTAGCGGTCAACGATCGATCGTTGATATGACCTTGATATTGTTGCTTTTGACGATGTTGAAGATGATGGTGAGTAATGAATATTCCGATGGATGTTTCACCTTTTTTTGTTAATATATTATTTGCACTGTATTTTTAAGTCACTCAGAATTACTTTTGGTATTTCACTGTAAACCTATTTCCACTGTAATTTTTAAATAATTCAGAATTACTTTTGGTATTTCACTGTAAAACAATCTCCACTGTAAATATTAAGTAACTTGAAATCTTTATTTTTTTTGTATTAAATATTGTATTGAACTTGCTATTTTAATTTATATTTTTCGATTTTGATTCTTCGACGATTGTGTACGTACTAAAGTTATGTTTTTTGTTGTGTATTTTTTTTCTGTTAAGTTTTGCCCAAGTAAGGTTGTCTGTCAATGTTCTCGAATGTACCACACCGTTATCTACACGGTGATTCGCGACACACTTCCCTGCCAGAGTAGACCACGGGTCTACTCGATATGACATCATGTCGGGGTCACCAATTTATCGTTAGGTTAAGTTTTGTGTCGTATATCATTAACGTAACGTCTAATTTTTTTATTAGTATATGTAAATGTTTTTATGTTCTTTATTTTGTCCAAGTACGGTTGTCTGTCAACGTTCTCGAATGTACTGCACCATTATCTACAGGATGATCCGCGACACTCCTTATTTAGTGTTGATCCTACTGATCGCAATCTATAAAGTTTGTGTCGATAACCAAGTATAGCTTGTGAGCGACAAAGTTTTCTCGCATCATTTTTAATTTTTAAACCCAATTTAACTATACCATTCTATTAATCTATACCTATACCGATACACCGATTACATTTAAAATTGGTGCAAATTTACAAATCTCAGATTGGTACCATTAGTAAATAATTTTTCATATAATTTTGACAGAACCAAAAGAAATTGTAAAATTTGTTGTTAATTGGAGGCTATTGTTCGATTCTTTGCGAATTTTAAACAAGGCGATAATAGCGGCTATTTTCCAAGATTTTAGTATAAATGCAATGTTGAAAATTTGATTAAATAGGGGCGATTTTATGATGGATGTGAGTTCTTCTGTTGTTAAGAAATGAGTTGAATATCGGTAATCGAAAAATTCAGTTTAATTGATTTTGTAACGTAGGATATCGTGTTGATGTACTCTTCAATTATTGACAGCGTAAAGCATCAAGTTAGAACCACACACAATTTTTTTTTTATAATAATTCACAAGAAATTTTTACAATCTATCTTGGAAAGACTGTATTTTTTTACATCAAGATCTGATTTCATCTTTCACTGCAGTGATTTTTGAGTCACAATAAATTACAGTATTTGAGATAAACAACGGTACGGTACTCCACAGCTGAATTCCATTTGTCCATACAAGCTTTAATATAATTATTTATAACAAGGGCGAGGTTAGAATTTCTGCCCATCATCCAATACATTTTTGAAAATTTTAATCCAAGTTGTTTTCTTTTATTAAAAATATGTTTAAGATTAACCGCCCTAGCCAAATGTAATCTTAAATATTTTACACTACCATCTTGTGGTACAAGAATTCGTCGTTCAAGTATCACACATCAATATTATAATTCTTCAAACCATCCATTTGAAATTGAATTCCATATTAAGAAATTATAAACAGAAAAGAATACAGAATGTTTATGAATCCTCTTTACGAATATATTTGTATAGATATTATGAAACAACACTTACTTATTTGTAGTGCCCTTTCTTTTAAATCACCTATAAAATACCAACCACTAATTGTCGCCGATGCTAAATCTAAAATAATTGCACACTTAATTGGTTTACTATCTATTTTATTGTTAACCTTAATATCCACTTAATCTGGTTAATCTCAACCTTACTACTAACTTTTCCATTTTTGTACTACTTTACCCGTCTGAATCGACCACAATACTTAAGAACTATTTTCCAATTCCTTCTTCATAATCATCTTTCTACCTCAGCATTTTTTCCCAACATACTTTGTATCTGGTAGCCAGCAACTATGTTCATTTCATAATAATTCATGTTAATCTTTCATATACAATTTACCTTTTATTTGTTTTGACTATAAATAAAACATATAACATTGTACATCTTCTTTTTTTCAAAACGCGTCCACTACATAAATTTGAAATTTAATTTAAATATAATTTCTTTCTTTTTTTTTTTTAAATAATCGTTGACTATAATAATAAAATTGACCTTAACGGTGAGAGTTCCCAAAACCAATGAATTTCAATTTAACAACGAGAGATGATTTCACAACAACCTAGCCATGTTAAAAACCCAAACAACACTAAGCTCATGCTCATAGTAATATTTTTCAACCATATATTGTAAACATATCGAACATTGCAAAATAAATAATAAAAGAAAATAAAGGCCTATTTCATACTGTCAAAAGTAATTGAACTAGTACAATACTTTAAGAATATTAGAATTTACCCAGCAGAAAATCTTTCTCTAGAGCTGTGGCTGGAATATTAAGAAAAACAATAAGACAAAAAAAAAAAAAGAAAGAAAGAAAATGGAATGCCCACATTTGTGTGATAGTGTAAAATTAAATCGTGATTTTATTAAAAATAAAAAATGTGAAATAGTCTCTAATAATTCTACGGCAACAGGAAAATTTTGGCGATGCTTAGGTAAAGAAAAAATAAAAATTAATCTTTTGCTGATTGAATAATTTTAATTCGGAGCAAATGCGAAATACGAGAAGGCTATGGCAGACATGTCAAAAAAATTAAAAAAAAAAATCAATACGTGGAATTTTTTTTTTCATTTTGTATGCTCTGTGTCGGATGCGGATTTTGTTTTTTGTGTTTTTTTTTTTTACTGTAAAATACAACAAAATTATTGAAATAAATGTGTACTAAAACATTTTTCAGCACCTAAAGCCATATAAATTTGATTTTCTATGTTCGGTGAAAAGTCTCTTAAAAAAATAGCCTTGGTTTTTTTTTTTTTAAATTCTAAACCTTGTTTATGACATTGTAATTTATGAGAAGAAGCGCAGCACTATCATACAATTTATTTTTTCTATAATTTCTTTTACATTTAATAAACTTCGTAATTCGATGATTTAAATATTTTACTTGTATTTTATTATCCAAATGAATAATTGATTGGTAATCTAACTTCAATAATTGATTGGGAATTCTAATTTTGTGTAATAATTCTTTTACAAAAAATTGTTTAAAATCGATTTTTCTGGGAACAATTTATTCTTTAACCATGTCCTCCTCTTAAATACAATTTTTGTGCACCATTTTGTTTTCTATATGTACTAGATTTCATTATTGATTTAAAATAAAATTTGCTAGATTTGATATGAATGAATAGGAAGAAAAAAAATTAAATCGAATGATGCATAATATTTGTTTGTATTATGCCATAACGTACTTAAAAACAGGGTGTTTCTTTTACATGTTGTTAAAAATTTTTACATTTTAATATTTCTTAAGATATTTTGTTAAAATAATTTATTAATGACGAAATGTATACGATATTCTATTATAATCACATAATGTAATTAACATTGATATTAAGTTTTATCATTTTAATTAGTAAAATAAAAATTTAAAGATTATAATTTTTATCATCTTTTTTTTTAAAATAAAGTTATGTTTTTTTTTGTTTGATTGGTTAAGAGTATCTCGTCGTAGGTTTATTAAATAATTGTTTAGAAGAATTAATCATATGAGAAATGGATTTTACGTCATTTATATAATTGTTTATTTTTTTTTTTTTTTGTAATTAAATGATATGACAAAATAATGTTTGTTTATTGTATAGGTATACAGGTGACGTATTTAGTGGTCGACTGACATCTAGATTACTGAACCCATTTTTACCTCTAAACGGTATCACACCGGTGTAGTAACTCAATCAGTATATATGTCAGTGGAGGTGGCATCGAAAGGATTGACAAACTATTAGTGAGACAAGCATTAATTTTTTTATTAACAAAATTACTGACTCTGAAAATCATATTGTAAATCGTTGTGACATAAGACCAACTGAAAATGAACCATAGAATCAAACAGTAAATAATTCTTAAAACTTTCTATCATCGACTCGCCGATTTAAGTTTGATTTTCCATAACACTCAACAAAATTGTGAATGTGCGTACGATAAACTATAGGTTGATTTCTCAACAAACTTATTATATACGCTAAATTTAATACATCGCCTTTATTCTGCATTGGAAACGGTTACAAAATAAGCCCATGCCCAAATGTCACTACTGGAGAGTTAACGGTATAATATCCATGCCTACCGTCTCCCAATTGTTGATATCACTTAATTTTTCAACATATTAGTTGAGATTCCAATGATGCATTCAGTCAAGGGCAATGCGACGATCATCATTTGTAAGTATTGTATTTTAACAAGTTTTTTTTATCTAATTAAAGATTTTTGAATTTGAATCTTTAAATTATAGAAAAAAATGTGTAACTATTTTTAAAATAATGAACACATGTATGTCGCTGTAAATCAATATCACATGATTGCGTAACATATGTTAAGGATGTGAATAAATCATGCGGTGTCTAAACCTACCTAGTTTTTTTGTTAACATTTTTTTTCAACTTGTCGACAAACACAACATTACACTAGTTTTTTTAGCATCTATCACACGTCATTACTGACATAAAGCGTAGTCCTGGTTATCGATTATTGGAGGTAAACATAGATTAAGTAACCTTGATGGTATACAGTCGATCATTGCAATTGTCATCTTGGTCATTTTTTATTCAT
Source organism: Penthetria funebris (assembly GCA_027564355.1). Lineage (NCBI taxonomy): Eukaryota > Metazoa > Arthropoda > Insecta > Diptera > Pleciidae > Penthetria > Penthetria funebris. Next base: position 19,523 of record JANSTX010002353.1, read on the forward strand.
ATTATTTATTAATGACTTATAGGGAAAATTTCAATAAATGTAAATAATGTTTAATGTTTAACGGACGATATTAAATTGCATTGTAATGTAACGAAAATATCTGATTCTGTATCTATCATTTAACATCTGGAAATGCATAACAGCTACATTACTCATTAAAAGCATTTACTTTTGTTTCTGATTATTAAATTGGTGATATTGGTGATTTAGTACTAATGTTTCACCACATCGAAAGTAATTTTCTTTCAAAGATAACTATGGTACAAATAGCTGCTAAACAATGTATGTAAATGTTATAATGATGTTGCTATTAATTTTTAATTTTTGATGTACTTAGTGTTTCGACGTGTATGAAAATAAGAGTATATTCTCAATACACTTTTGGTTATATATTGTATAAATAAATAAATGATCGAATTGGCAGACAGGTGACAGATGGGACACACAGATGGATGGGATATATAGATGGATGGTACAGATAGATTGATTAGACAGAAATATGGATGGATTGCTTGACAGACAAACTGACAGATAAACATACGAACCTATGAACTCGCTTATAAAGGAACCGCACGTACGAAAAGCTGTTTTCTCTCTACGATTATTAATAAATCATGTTTATTTAATCGTTTTTTTTTTTTTGTTCCCTATCTATAAAAAAACTTTATCATAAACCTCAACATATATCAGGTATGGTATTTCACCGTAGCAGGATACAGAATTATTAAAAAAAAAAACCTTCATAATGCTAATTTATTGTACTTTAATTTCTTATGCACATTCTTCTATTAACATACTCGTGCCTTTGTTGTTCTGCAACAATTCTTTTCAATTTTAGGTGAAGTTATTGTTACAATTTTTAATTTTACATATAAATACGATTTCTGTCCTTTATGTACTTTGATATCTGAATTTAGAAAAATAAATAAATTAAAACGTTTTGTCCTCTAACTTAATGTCATTTAATACTTCATTTTCAATCATTTTCGTCACATTTTAGTGCACAAATGAACGTTGTCAGCCACAAATTTTTTTCCACTGTTGTGTAATTGGAATATAATTGGAAGGGGAGACATTTAAAATAGTGCTCACATATCTATTGCGGATTTGTTAGTTTATTTGTGTTTTTCCTGTTCTCAATGACCTACGTAAGTTTGCCGACCATTGTTTTTAGCTCATTTTAGTTTACTACATAATGTTAACAAATTTTGTAAATAAAGTTCCCAACCAATCAAGATATTACTTCCTCATACATTAAACCTTAACACTTAAGTGCTTTTAAACATGTGTTTAATATTATTTTTTTTTTTTATAATATTGAACAGAATGTACATCAAGCAAAGAAAATTGGATGTGTTTAAATTGTGGTACGGTATTATGTGGCCGATATGAAAAAGGACATGCACTAAATCATTCAACGGATAATTATGAACATAATGTTTGTTTGAATACATTAAATTATTCTGTATTTTGTTATAAATGTGATGATTTTGTATTAAATGATACAATAGAAAATATTTTAAATGATTTGCGACAAGAATTAAAAGATGATGATACATTATCGGAAACGTCAACATCATGTTTGGATGAATCATCGTCAACAAAATCCCATCAACAGGAAACGGCAAGTACATCGTCAAGTGATTCATGTTGGGATGAATCAACATTAGGTAGAAAATTACGACCACGAAAGCGTACAATTTCAAGTGATAGTAGTGAAGGATTAAAAAGAAAAACGCTTAGAAAGGTTTCTGTTTTTTTTTTTTTTTTTTTTTTTATTAATTTTTAAATTTATTTTCTCTGGTCATCGTTAAATTAATTTTTATAGGTGGTCGGTTTAAGAAATTTAGGCAATACATGTTTTATGAATTCTGTATTACAATCATTGAGTAATATACAAGAATTTAGTTGTTATTTTAATGCATTACCATCATTGGAGGCATCAACAAAACAACAGAAACGTGTCTATCATTCCAGAAGTTTAAAGGAGAATGTCAATGATGCAAATGTTGTTGAAGCACTTAGGAAAATTTTAACCAATTTAAGTCATGGTGGTGATGGTTCAAAGGCCATATCACCAGAATGTTTAATTTTAGTAATATGGAAAGTTGTACCACAATTTCGTGGACATCGACAACATGATGCTCATGAATTTTTAAGATATATGTTAGATCGTTTACATACAGAACTACAGCATTTATCTATTCCATCCGATAATTTAGCAAATAATAGTAAAACTAACAATATTAGTAATAATAATAATAATAATAAATTAATTAATTTATCAAGTTGTTCAACGGAAACTGGTAGTATTATTTTTAAAGGTAGAAGTTCAATAGTTACAAATGTATTTGGTGGAACACTTCAAAGTGAGGTACATAAAATTGAAAAATTAATTATTGGATTTTTGTTTTGTTCATCTTAAAATCATTATTCTTCTGTATTTATTATAATAGGTACGATGTTTAATTTGTGGGATGGAAAGTAAAAAACATGATCCATTCTTAGATTTGTCACTGGACATTCCGGAGAAGTTTTATCAAGAAAGTGAAGAAGACAATAGACCAGTTTGTAATATTGCAGATTGTTTGTCAAGTTTTACAGAGGTGAAAAAATTTAAATTAAAAAGTGAAATAATTTGTTTTTTTACAACGAAGAAAAGTTCTTTACTGCTTTCGTATTCTAT
>JANSTX010002364.1:0-22190 GCA_027564355.1 Penthetria funebris
TTATTTAGGTCCAAAATGGTAAAAGCGAATCACATGAAATGCACATCAAACCGTTAATTTTTCTGGATATAATGTTACTTCTTCAACATATCGTTGACGTACTGTTGTTGTGGTATTTTGTAGATCAAAATTTGTTTTAAATCTAACCACAATTCGACGTATTGCTTGTGTAGTTGGTCGATTGGATACCATCACATACCATCAATTTCCAGCACCGTGAATTTCAGATGTTTCAACTTGTCAGCTGTCAGTTTTACTGGACTTGGTGCAAATAATCTGTCTCCGTTAAAATGTGCACGTTTTGTGCACAATTTTGAATTTAATTTTTTTTTTTTGGAATTAGATAAATTGGATGCTTTTCTAGTGCGTTTTAATGTGCAAAATCGAATTAAATTCCTTTAGATGTCGCTTTTTAACATATTGTTGCAAAATCGTATTTCCAACTGGAGAAAATTAGAAAAATATTGCTATGTCTTTTACCATTTTTAATAAAGCATTTAGATAAATACACTACAGGAGTCATAACCATTTCATTTACATGTATACTAACAACCTCTAATGATTTCTCTTAAATACCTGAAATATCAGAGGTATCACTTGTATCTTTTTCGAGGTGATCGCAAATGTTAAACCGTGATAATTTTACCCGTTTGATGACAAACATCTGACCAAATTTTATCATAACTGATGATCCATCAGTCGTAGATGCGACTATAAATCTGATGCTGATATTGAAAACTCTCTAATTATATACCAAGTGAATATTTTCGTTAGCTGTACAACTATACACGTAATGCGAATTAACACTCAAATAATGTTGATTAAAAAGATTTGATATGAGTTAATATTTAAATATCGTCTATATTGTCGACTTGTTCATTTATCTAAATTAATACTGCATTTTACAGCGAAATCTATGTATGACATTATTTCATTCACCACTTTTAACTTTGCAGTTTTATAACATTCGTAAATCAATTTCATAACATTTATTTTGTCTTATGTAAAAACTGAACTCTCTAGCACTTAAGGAAAGTTGAATAGTTTATGTTTATGTTTCTTTAGTGTGTTCTCGAAATTTAAATCATTTTAACTCATGTTGCATAAATTATTGTTATAAATTTGACATTTTACCCTTTGTATAGCCACTTTTTAAAATTACGTCTAAACACATATTAATTCTGATTCTATGGCTACTGTAAATTAATATGTTTTGAATAATAATTACTTTAAACTTTTAAACTTCAATTTATTTCATAAGAAAATGCTGTTCAATGAATATGAAAAGAGAGCATTTAAAGTTATTTGGCGCAGTCAACATTCTGATTTGAAACATCGAAAATTTCGGGAAATTGATATTATTTTTGTTGAAAAATAGGAAGAAAGTCGTGAAATCAACCTCTCAACGTGTTGTCGAGGCTGAAAAGATGGTTTATATGTCATGTTTGTCGACTGTTTGAAAAAGCATCCGAATAACAGTAGCTGAGGATTTATGCAAAACTTTATTGAAATATTGAAATGCTAGTATGTAATAATTAGAATCGATTCAAAAATTTTCAGTTGATAAATTTCAATTATAGTTTTTTGAGTTTACATTTGAGTTTATATTTGAGGTATATTCGAAACACATTTCTATGGTTTTATAGAATTTGCCCGCGATAACGTCGAGTTTATATCTCATAAGTTCCTAATTCATATGCACCAGTTTTGTTGATTCTAGCATGGTTCTATCATTCCATGTTTTAAATTGTGATCGTTTAACATAAATTAAAAGTTGTTATCGTATATTAAATATGTGTCCAATTGTGTTTAGGCATTTCCTCTTGTTCAGCTAAGTTTATTTTGATTTATAATCAGTACTTGATCAGGAATTGAATTTATCTAAACGGTTGATTCTAACCCGAAACAAATGCTGCAGTAGTGTTGGCTAATAAATTTTAAATAAATTGAGTAATTTTCCTTGCCCTTTAACGCAACTAGATTCCGGATCTTATTCTTTTATTCCTTTTTCTGTTCTTTTTTTATAATTTTTTTTTTTTTAACTACATATAAAATATGATAAGGAGTTAAACCTTTCCGAAACGATTTATTATCATCTAAAAATAATTTTTGTTTCCATTTCAAAGGATAATTTTCATAATCCAAAAATGAAAAACAAATAATTTTGTGATTTTCACTTAATTTCAATAACAGCATGATATTTTCCAGAGTTTTCACGAATGACAAAATGTAATAAATTATTTGGAACGACTAACATTAATCTGTGTGTTAATTGAAAATAATTGTTATATGAAATTAATATGCGAATTATTTATCAAAATATTAAATATGGAAAATATTTAAATGGTTTTATTTTCCATGGTGTATTTATTATCACAGCATAATCCCAAATCAATTTAAAGAAAAAAAAATAAAAAAAATAAAAAATACATATACTCGTATAATGTCCTGTGCTTTGAGCTTTTATCTTCAAATTCAAAATAAATAACAGAAGGATATATTAAAATTTTGTAGATTTTATATAAAATATACATTAATTGAAAATGCACACGCACTAAACAAATTTATTGAAAATGTTTCCATGGAAAATTCTATCCTGTATATGAGGGAGGCGGGGTAGGGTGCTACTTTATGCTATTGTTACTCCTTGTACTGTATGAACCTATATATTGGGTGATTCATGATGTATCTTTTATTATATTCATTGAAATATAAATATGAAACTTTTATCGATTCCATTCTTTTGGATATGTTCACTGTATCTGTAACTACTCGTATAGTTTAACAATATGTCTATTCAAACTTAGATTATCATATATGGTTATTATAATATTCAAATGTAAAATTATCCTTTAATTTTCCCATAGACAGAAATACAAATTCTAAAAATAATAGGACATAGAAGAAAGGAAGGTTGATTCCTTAAAAGCAATTATTTGTTTTCCAATGGTGATATTATCAAATATTTACTATACTCAAACTATTTCTAATTATTCTAATATCCCATATATTCAAATTCTATCCATATATTAGAAATGACTGTGGGCGGCGAAAGAAGATGTATTATAGGTAGATGTAATTTTGGGTACTTCTCTGAACATATAAAATTCTCGTTAATAATTTAAATTTTTTTGAAAATAACAATAAGTGAAACTTTATCACTTACAAATAGTGTTACAAAATTCACGAAATATTTGAATTTTGCGCAATTTATGCGGCAAAGTGTTGCCAACGAAAAAAACGACATCATGACATAAGACATTCCGTGTTCGTGTGTGGTATTCCAATTTTTGTCTTTTTCGTTGACAACCGCGCTCAAACGCCATAAAATTCAAATCTTTCGTAAATCTTGGGAATCGAAAGAAAAAAATTTATTATAAAAATTAAAAAAGGAAATCATAAAATTTTTTATATTCGTAATACAGCATAATTAAATTCCATTAGAAAACCGTTAGTAACAAAACTGGAAGGCAAAAGAGAAAAAAAATAAAATTCAAAAATTAGTTTGATCAAATTTCGGTAATTTAAGAGTCAGATCGTGAAACCAATTGAATCATACAAAAGAAATCGTATAAAATTTATCAAATTAAATCAAATTAAAATTACATTAATCAAATTACGAGTAACAAATGTAGGTACTAATTTTCTCAATGCATTTTTCATGGGGGACTTCCAAAAATTATTGGCGACATCATAAATCCTATAATTGTGTTCTTGAAACCCTATATTGTGTTCATTCTGTAAACAGATATTGATATTAAATGACATAAATAAAATCTCCGAAGATCACCTATGGGCATATTCTGATACGGATCATATAATCTACTTTCGGGCAAAATCAAAGTAATTGCAAATCATATAAAACCGAAGGTTAAAGATTTTTTTTTTAGTAAAATCAGTATTCAACCTTTTAACAGACTCAAGTATAAAACAGATGTAAGAGAATTGATTAAATAATACATCTGGTCACATATGAAGATCTTGTGGGGGGACAATATAAAAGTACCGGATATATATACGTTTATCAGAATAAGATTCGATTTAAATTTGATAAATTTAAATATATTCAAATTAGAAACGACTATTAGAAACTTTTTAATAGAGCAAGCAATTAAAGAAAGTAGAAAATTTCCAAATTTTATTGACATGAAATCGAATTGGATGAAAATCAGATGAAATTGGGTCGAGTAAATGGGTCACCGTTTACACGATTCAACAATCGTGTAAACGGTGACTTACAAACAGTTTTTGATCGAATGCTTAATGACGTTCTAAGCATTTGAGAAAAATATAACATCCAGTATGCAGATCTAAAGATTGAATGCGAGAGAAATCCTAGATATTAGCCAAATATTAAATACAGTAGTGTATTAGATGACAAGCATATTGAACAAATTATGAATTTTAGATGCGTAGTGATTTTTTTCAACGTAGAATATTCTTTTCCGTTATATAGAAAGCCAGGATTTTATAGAATTGAATTGGCAGATCCCTATGTAGTTTGTATTATAATCCCTTTGTAGTTTGTATACATATAATCTTATTGTTTTATTTATTTGTTTGAAATTTTCTCTTAATTTGTTCAAAGTTAAAATAGGTTACGTCCGATAATTTATTCTTACTTGTCATTACTAATGCGAAATCAAAAGAAATTAGTGCATACTTTCATTCTATGCATGCTACAGTGAATTTGTTGCAGTCGATTCATTACGGAAATTTGATTTGCATGAAGTTTAATAACATTTATTTGTTAAGCAAACATTGTAATTACTCAATATATGTACACTTTTATAATCGTTATGTCTAGCTCCTAATCTATCTGCTAATTTTACAAATTGTTATCTGATCTATTTGATTTCTATATGAAACGAATCAATCTTAATAAGAAGTTGCCTGTCCCATTATGTTAAATATGTAACAATATTGACTATAATATTGTTACACATTTATACTATTGGATTTTGTTTTAATTATTTAATTTGGAATACGTTTTCTATTCGACAATCCCAATATATTCATATTTCACATATGGTTTTATTGTCTTCATACGTCCAAAAGTCATTATTTTGAGTCATTCAGTACCAAGCCTATTCGTTTCTTTAATTATAATTATAGAAAATTTTCAATTTAGGAAAATCCATTGTTTTAACTGTATGAGCAATCTTTAATGTGAAAAGTTTTATCAAAATTATTAACACATAACTTTATTTTGTAGTTTAATTGATTTTAAACAGTCAATATACTTTTCAATTATTCTTCCTAATAAATAATTTACTGTAATGAATCAAGGGGGTGTAAATATTTTACCTTTGATTGCATTTAAAACTTTTAACGTACTGATAGAGACTTTACAATATATACAAAAAGTAGAAATTGTATAATGTAAAAATCAATTAATGTGGGGGAGAAAACATCAATATGGAATTGTATTGGTACCGTTAATAGTAGCTTTAGGCAATAAATCCTTTTAACCGAAAATTCAATGTTTATTTATTGTAAACATAAATTTTATATTCATTTAATATTGCTGATAATTATGTATAACTTTTTGTCTAATATACTAACATACCGAATGAATAATTAATTATTGTACCAAAAAATAATAATAAGGGAAATTCTTACTTATTCCTCCCCAGTAACAATGAATAAAATTTTAAAGTTTTTAAATTATTCCTATTTACGAGTGTATATTTGAAATACTAAACAGCGTATAAAATGAATATTGCATAGCATAATATTCAAATAATCGAAAATTTAATTAACATTAAATATTTCATTTAGAATCGACCAAGGAATCGACAGCCACCGGTTGCGTTTCACAGCAAAATTTAAATATTTGATAGTCAATCCTAGTAGACGTATATTCATATTGGTTCCAAGAAAGACGAATTGTGGATATTATGCACTAATTCTAATTCTTAGTTGATAGTGACATGACAGAAATGAACATATTAAAAATAATTGTCGAAAAATCAACTATAAATTGCAAGTTAAGTATATAGTTCGCCGGTAAGTTTAAGGATTAATGTTTCAACAGTTCTTGAAGTCGAGCTTCCAATGTTTGGAAAGTTATCTTTAAGCGACGACGACGAGATGAAGTAGTGCTGTAAAAAATCACGCATGCAATTTTTCAAATTGAATATTTTTTTTCAATTACATCAAACATTTCTTTTTGACAAAATTCGGTTTTGATAATCATGTACTCCTGATACAGAAATTGAAAATTGTGTCATTTATTTATCGCCACCTTACCAATATTTGTAAGGGCTAATTATTTTGTTCATCGGAAATCTGCTTATTTTATTTTGTACCTTTATGTGATTTGTAATAGAAAATGATAATCGCTGGAATATATTTCTAAAACATCTCTAGAAGGGATACAGATACAGCTTTAGTATATTAGAAAGACAGATGTAGTCAGTCGTAGTGCATCTTATGTACACCATTATATATTTTGAAAATGATTAATAGTAGTATGTTGTATGGATACACTCGGATTGCACGTTTTTGAGTAATTGCAATTGCCAGTCTGTGGAAGGGTACATTATTCCGTTCACCATTTTACCTAAATTTTTGGAATTTGGTACCGTGGTGATATGATGTGGAATAAAGTGAAGGTGCCGGCTATCGCTTGTTCATTTTTTATCTGTATTTCAGTACGGAATAAGGATTAACATGTAATATGATTTCTGTTGGTTGCAAGCAGTTTCAATAATTTTATAATGAATGAGGAGAATCACTACAAATGCAACTCATTTTGTGTGCTTAGAAGTGTTAAGTGTATAATAATTAAAAAAGAAACTAACATTTAAGATGCTCTTTTCCCTAATTTTTCGAGGTTTTTTAATTACAATACTTTTCTAACCTTAATAATTTTCTGAAAATATAACTGTTAGGAATTCATTAAACATATTGTGCATAATTTTTTCCTTCTTTTTTCTGAATTCAACTTTTGGTAGTTATTCACATTTTGCTGAAGGTCTACCAAAACAGTTTACTACCCCCCTTTTCTTTACAATTTAACATACAAATACTAACCATTTGCTAAGCGTACAGAATAAAGTACCAGCCACTAAAAAAACTTCAAGTTATGTGAAATTTGACGATATTGAAAAATAAAGCACTATTTCACGAATTTTCACATTTAAAGTTTTAAAGGCTTTTTGATTTTTATGTTTGATTAATACATGGTTAATGTTGATCTGTTAAAAATTGACTTTTTATTGGCGCCTAAATAATACCAAATTTGGCGAAGTATTGCCAATTGCAAAAAATCCTTTTGTCAATAGTTTTAAATTTAGTTAAAAAACTAGGTTTGAAAATTTAGTTATGTGATTAATTACTGAAAATCTCGTAAAACCAAATTTCACCTTAAAACACAGAGGTTTTTTTTGATGTTACAGACAAAATTTTTCAATTATAATTATTTGTACTGGATTCGTCACTCAAAGTGTTACCAATTTCACGATGATGTAGCTGTAGAACAGAAGATCACAGCGCTGTCAAAATTTGATTGACTTACAGAATAGCTTATAAGTGTATGGAAGTATTTTGTTGTTTGTCGTAACTAAGAATTGAAATGTAATAGCATTGGTTGCTGGTAGCCTCTTATATTTAGCAGGAAAATGTAATTTTTTAATAATTTGTTTAATTTTTGAAACTTCTAGCTTACCATATGGACTTAAACTCTAAATTGCTGTTATTGTAAAAATAAGTCAAGTAATAAAACTGACTGATGTAATTAATTTAATCCAACTAACCTTTAGATAACTCAATCATATATAACCATAATTCCTGTTATGTCACATCTATTATTTATGTATCACTAAACAAAGTTATTTAATACGATTCCGGCTAAAATCCCAACTATAATTTTTGTTCTGATATTTGATGCCATATATAAATATTGAAAACGGCAAATAAATATCGTAATGCCATTTGTTGCGATGTATTTGTGAAAATGATGATCAAGGCGTAATTATTATTTTAGTTTCAGATAGCATTTTAATAACCAATAAGAGAAATAAAGTAATAAATTTATTGCACAATCCGCTAGTAATGAATTTTGAAATAATTTTAAAAACCTATGAAGTTTTCGTCATTAAAACTAGTTTTGCACAAAATTTCACATTATTTTTAGTTCAAATTATTTAATTAAGCAAAAAATCGAAAAATTAATACAGTTTTAAAATTATGGCGAATTTTTAAATTATTGATCTTTTTATATAATAAGAAAATTTAAATAAGAATCACAAACAATTTTAACATTTACACATAGATTAGAGCTTACTATGTTATGTTTTTAAATCCACTTTTAAAAATTGATTTTGTTATGAAATATGATCAATTTTGTCCATTAAAGACCCCAAGTAACAAATCTAGTAGTACCATGACGACTATTCGTGGTATGTATATAGTCGCTAATCTTTTAGGCGACGTCGTTAGCAAATGATTTGAATGGTCAACATGTTAGTGCACCTAATGAATTTAAATTACGACTATTTGGTCGACATAAATTACGACTATTTGGTCCATATAATTGAACTTTTAGATTCTTAAATTTTAAGTGGTATCTTGAAAGATTTTTAGTTCAGATATAACTAACATGTAAATTGTAAATATGACATTTCTAATTTGAAAAATCAAATTGCCCCATTAAAGTGTAATTATTTCCATAAAATAATGCAATTAAATTTTTTTAGTCTTTTAGTTAATTGATTTTCTTGTTTTAGGTGTTTTTCTAGTTCTAAATCGTTTAATGTGACTGAAAATAATTTATTTTTTGTCATATAATTGCTAAATAATTTATTTACCATCAAAATGTTGAGCACAATATTTTCGATAATTTTAAATGGAAGTCGTATTATTTCCTAAGCTTATCGACTTGAATTACAAACGTCAGTCTACTAAAGTAGTTTCACTACTTGTGAGACTTCACACCTACATCAGATTATGACTAAAATAACGTGTGTGATCAGAATACTATAGACAAGTGAAAAAACCGCACATATAGAAATAAATTAAATCTATCCGTCTATTATTTGTAGTTTATAATAGTCAGAAACACTATTTTTGTATAGTAAATTTAATAGTACTTCCGTCGGCAATTTACCAATTTAGTTATACAATTAAATTAGTAAATGCCAACCTATACTCACGTAAACACTACTCATGTACAAAAATTGGTACTTGAAAACATAATTCCCATATGAATTATAGTTGCATTTTGTCAATCCAGTTTTTTAATAATAAAATACAGTCATTTTTACGATGAAGCCTACAATAGCAAAGACACATGGTTTTAGTAATTGCAATAAATTGATTTTTATACTATTTCCACGAATATCATATAATGCAATTGACAATATGCATTACATATTTCAATTCAATTCAAAAATCCTTTTTATTACATTATATTTATTAAACAAAATCGTGTAAGAATTAAAAATTCAAATTACACCACATCTCTCTCCCAGCTGCTTATTGTACACATAGTGAGCTGACTAACTCTTTTTTTTGACGTATATGAACAGTTGGCAAGTTGAAATTTGATTGTGGCTTAAACTGAGGGAAAGAAGGACTACTAAAAATCAGTGTTCAATGACTACTTAGATATTGAACAATGGTTTTCGTAAAATAGGGAGTGAAAGGGTACGGCGAGAGAGAAACTAGCGTTATGCCGAGATATTATTCATGGAGTGATATGTTAAAACAGAGATTTGTTCACGAGTCGTTATCACTCCTTCAATGACTAATTGAAACTTAAAGTTAATTAATTTCAGATTGTTGAGCATTTAGTCTTAAGAATGTATGTGGGATATATTACACATTATGATGAAGACGGATTTATTAAATACAATCTTAATGTTTGATGACTAATTGAGGTTCACGTAGGTCTTCTAATACAAATAAATTATAGGCGCTGATTTACAGTGATAATATGGGTGCATGTGTCAACAGTTTATGAAGTATCAAAAATCGTATATTTTATGTACGGATAAATTGAATAATTGCACAAAAAAAAAAAAACTGCTAGGATAATAATTTTGCAGAAAATTACAACAGATACGAATTAAATTTAATAGAAATTTAATTGTCGTATATAATATTTAAAATTACTTAATATTGTAATAAATTAGCGAATTTGTCAACCAAATCAATTTATTGCGTCCAGTTATTAAAACAGTGCGCCTTCACTAATGTAGGCAATACTGTTAAATAGAGAAAACCTATTTCGTTTCTAAGTTTCCGATATTAGTTGAAAAAAAAAAAAAAAAATTATTTCAAACTTTTAAAAGTTTAAATACTATAAATACACAGATGTTATACATAACAAGTTATAAAACTGTATGAGTATATGCAATTATGAATAGATCCATTCAGTGCAGGTATTTAAACTATGAATATGTAAATGCAATTTTAAATATTTAATTGAGATATTGTCGCATAGCCTTGAGAAATTTTCATTTTCACATGCATTTGCAAAATAAACATAATGGGAAAAAAAAAAATCAAAAAGAAAATGCAAATGTATAAACTTTATCCATTTAAATATTTACATTGTTTTAATCTATTTTATTATTATAGTAACGAATTTTCTGTTTTTTGTTATTAAATTTTTAAAATATTTAAAAATTCTTTCATAACACTTTTTTTTATTAACAACTTATTTTATTCACAAAACACCAATCATTTACAGTACAAACATATGTGTATTAAAAGTTAATCAATTTTAAAATTTATTTTCTTCTTATTTTTTAATAATTACGAGAAAAATTTTTCGCAACGTTTTTAATAAACGAAATTTTAAAACGCGTCCAAATGCCTGTTTAGCAATCATCGTACTAACAACAATGTATACAATATATTACGTTAGAGTGGCGAACAAACGAATATTTTGTACAAATACCATCCCTTAAATACTTTTGCATCGTCTTTGATATCAATTTCGTTGCAAAATTGTGGCACGAGTATAGTCAGCAGTCACCAGATGAAAATTGATACTGTGTGTTGTAGGAAATCGTGGGAAAATATCTTTTTTATTCTTGCCAATTTACTCATAGACTGTATACCTTATTTTTTTTTTGTCCTTATCCTAATGTATTCAATATTTTCGATTTGTAAATTTTATGAAGAATTCCCCTCAAATTTGGTTAAACTAAATAATTAAATAATTGAAAAAAATTATACTAACTGCATTTTAAAATTAAAATATTGGCATTTTTTTAATTATCTATTTTAAAATCGGATTTGTGGCGGAGAAATGTGAAAATTTCGCAATTTTTATTCCTTTTTTTAAAATATGTAAATGTTACCCCTTTTGTATGTTTTATTTTCTTTGCAACGAAGCTTTTAAGCTTTTTTTAAAAGTATGTCAAGAAAATGTGTTGTTGCGCATTTATGGAAAATTATTTTATTTTCAAGTTTATGTTGTTTTTCTTTTCCTTAATATGTTAAGCTATTTTAATGCACATAATCTATGTACATCATCAGTTGAATGGAAAACGTGACTGTGAAAATGTATGTGAATATATCCCGTCTTCTGGGGTGGTTGTTCGCTTAGAAATTTGTTTATTTACGTTGTAACATTATTATATATATTATATATATACTGTTATAATATATATACTGTTTTAATATAATTGACTATTTGTCTATCCGTTTTCATTACAAATTATATATAAAGCAAATACGTATAACAAATTTGTTCTTAACTTTTTCTCTTGTATCGCATAGTAATGTGGATTTCAGCTAATATCTTCTGTGTTTAACTGATTTCGGAATATAATCAAAAGGCAATGTCGAAGAAAAAAATAGGTTGCCAAGCAAAAATACAGATTTCTCAACAGTATAGCAATGTTATGTTATCGAAAACTCAATTAAAAATATCCCCTTCCATTGGCCTAGTCACTATTTTGACAGTTATTCGCACCGTTGTTCTTAGACGACGTGGCCTTCTATTACCCTACGGATTCCAGTGAAGTGCATATTTTACGATATCACATTACAATATCGCCGCCTCCATATCAATAATAGTCTCCCTAAATTCTCGATTATTGCACAATATCTATGTTTGCATTTCGAAGAATATGAATGAATATGAAGCTAAAACAGATGTCGATGTCGATGGTGACTATATAATACTGTTAGTGGCTCAACTATGGGAGAAAATTTTCATCGCTGTTTTTTTTTTTAATTCTGATTATATAGATGGCGTCACAGACAAATATTCAAAACTGTTCGCAAAACAATAGTATTTTAAATATCGGTTATAATCCAGTTAAGGGATAACGATATTCTTAACTCACTAGCATCTAAGGATGTACCTCCAATTAGACTAAAAACTTGTACTGAATCTCTATCTGCACCCTTATGCATAATATTTAATTAGTCGTTATCTTTCTGTATCTTTCCGAAGATGTCGAATATTACTCCTATATTTAAATCTGATTCGAGAGGATCGATCTGTTAAAGTGTTATTGCAATACTGCCCATTGTGGTTAAGCTTTTCTCGAATCAATTATTTGTAGGTCTACTGAAGTTTTAAAAATTATATCGCAGCAGTGACCATTCAAATTTAAAAATCAATGATAATATGATCCGAACATGCGCGGTAATATAAATAGCTCACAATAGTACACGATAGCTAGACGTAGGAAATGGTTTCAAATGTCATAAAGTCGGAGGTTACTTTAGCAGACTGCTTCTTAGACTATAAAGTGCTCAATGTACTAGGATTTTAGCATTGGATAACGGATTGGATTTACACGGACAAAACGAAAATCGGAAAAGAACATATTGTAATTTGCTTGCTGGAATATAACATCATTTAGTAATGAGGATCAAGAACTGTTAATGGAAATGATACATCATAAGATTTGATTTTTGTGCTAATGAGTAAGAAAGGAAAAGGCTTAAATAGATACAATGACTATGTTCTCATATATAGTGGAAAGGATTAGGATCAACGGAGGTTTGTTTACCTTTGCAACATCGATTTGAACAGAACATTCACAATTTGATATACCGAAGTGATAGATTACTTAAATTCGGTTATAATTTGATGCATTTAGCCTGTACGTATGCACCGGATGTAAATAAACTACGGGAAGAAACTGAGTCATTTTATGATGACAGCGGCAGGAATTAGATATCTTCTCATCTAACGAAAAAATTAATTATTATTGGTGATATAAATGCCAGGGTGGGAAATTCGGAATGGCGTTAAACAAAGATTTAACGAAGATACATTATGTTTGTGTATCTTTCCGACGATACGGAAGATGTCGAATATTACTCCTATATTTAAATCTGATTCGAGAGGATCGATCTGTTATAGTGTTATTGTAATACAGTCCATTGTGGTTAAGCTTTTCGAATCAATTATTTGTAGGTCAACAAAAAGTTTCAAGTTTCAAAAATTATATTGCCCATTAGCATGAATTTATTAGGTGTCGTCGGTTCACATCTTTGAATCTGTTGCTAATCACGGTCTTTGCAAATGAGTGTGATCGAATCAATTCAGCAACACCATATGTGGAATATGTAAATAAACTACGGGAAGAATCTGTGTCATTTTATGATGACTAACGGCAGGAGTTAGTAAGTGCTCTTTTTTCTGGTAATGTAAGTACGAATCATATGCTGATTCTCTATAAAATCAGAATAATTACAAAATCACTAAAACCTAAGGCTTCACAAAGTTTAAAAATGAATCTATTATGGATCCAAGCGCAAGGCGAACAGATTACAACTATAAATCTTAAACAATTCCATTAACGATGAACATAACGTCACAGAGTCATTAAGAGTCCATTAATTTAAAGGACAACGTGCAGTAAAATTTAGTTTGTTTTTATTTGATTACACTGAGAGGACTATTGCTGATTTTTAAAATATCGAATTTTCAGCATTTTGGTTGGAATGTATTCTAAAATTCATAGATAAACCACCATATTATCCCTTATTATTTTAGAAGATTTAATGATTGTACTCAGTTTACTAGTAGATAATAATGCCATTGAATAATGAAATTTATAATATTTGCGGGTACACAACATTTTCTAAGTGTAAATATTTGAATCAAACACAGAATAATCAGTGTCAAAATTCAAAAGATTTTAGGACAAAACCAAAGAATCAAATGTTTATTAATCGGTATAGCGCAAATTTGAATTGCTGATCATATGTGACATACTTTTGATTGTGATTAGTGGTGACAAGAACTAAATATTGCGTTTCTTTTAGCATTAAGCTGTGCTAGGACAACGCGAGATGCTTGTATTCCCGCGATTTGTAGATTATAAATTTTCCAGCTTAATGAAATTTTAGAGTCCATTCCATATCTATATCCATATTTTGTAGATTACTGTTTTTTAAAAAATATTTTTCACATTAAGTAACCCTCTTCACATAAATTTTTTCATATTGGTATTTGCTGAAAGTGATAATAATTTTGATCTCAAGATCTAGCCATCAACATGCCGCTAATTTTTAATATTTACTGAACTCTTTACATATTTTCTTATGATCAGATGTCAACTGTAGTTATAGTCATATAAATTTTACGCTTTCCAATTAAATTTTGCTTTTAATTTTCTTTTCATCTATAAAATAAATATTTTGTGTAAAAGTTTCTAACTTCTACACTTCATCCCTTTAAGTTATTATAGAATACCTGCCAACAATATTAATTATTCCGCCTCTTACTTATCATCTCATTTCACTTTGCATCATTTAAAGCTTCGTTACACATTTTATTAATTTTTATTTTCATAGTTCATTTTTTATGCTAAGTGTTTTCATCCTTCGGATTTTTTTCATTTTTGGAAAAATTAATTTTTTAATGTTTACTTAAAATTGCAATTTAAAAATTTTGCAGAAGTTTCCTTTTATATTAATTTATTGCAAACTATCTTATGATTAAAAAATGTTGAAGGTAATTAAATGAAATTACATTGCAATTATTTACTAACATCATCATCATCTTCATCATTATCATAGGGTAGTTGTACGATGTTGATGAGGAATTTTTCAGCTGAGCGAAAAATGTGACGCATACTAACCTTTTTTCAGCTCCGAATAATTGTCTGAAATTAACATATATTGTATTGAAATGGATTATGTCATCTAGATGTTGATCAGTCACTGCATTCGTCACATTGTGACATTGTAACCTTATATACTGAGAAAACTAAATATTTATTTATGTATTTATATGATTTTCGTGAAAATTCCCCTAAACTGTGTGCCTGTGTGCTGATTTCTGTTCTCTATGCTCAGATTTTATATATTTGAGTTCTATAAGTTATTACTGATGAAATCTAGAATCTTTGAAGGTTCCAAATTCATCCGGCCAAGTATCACATTATTCATTGAGCGAGATAATCGCATTCGCATATATAAATTTTAAATAAATTGTATTTTATTCTACAATATCCTGTGTATAGGTCAGTAATTCCTGATCTCCAATGGAAAAATTACCAAAACCATGAAAACCAAAACCTAAACCAAACGAAAAATGTATACCTAATTAAAACTGGAGTGTATGAAATGGTGAAGTTGGTGTTCCGAGTAGTATTAGTTAAAGCAAATTACATGCATTCAAAGAATCATTCTCAAATGATTTAGTTTGATTATATAGCACTTCGATATCATTGACCGAGAGAGTAGTGTTTGTGGATGATCAAGCGGCCGATTCAATTCCATTTTTTTCATCTAATATAATCGTTCTATTTATAATCGAACTTTGACGAAAAGATTTTTAATATGTCTAATTCTAACTTGAAAATGAAAATTATTTGAACCCACAAACAAGTCGAACAATCCTTAAACAAGTATTTGAAGAATTGAAGAGGTAAGGGTGATACTATATAGTTGTTAGTTGTTAGTTGTTAGTTGTTACATACTAATACTAAGCAATTCGCTAAATCGTCAGCAATATTTATATGTTTAGCAGTTTTAGGTTGTCTCATTAAGAGAGGATATGATCTTCTCTCCGTTTTCTTAAGAGAAAATATGATCCTTTCATCGTTTTCTTCCCTTCGCTCACCACCTGAATATCAAATTTTTATCTCTTAAATTTTTGTGCCAACTGTACCAGTTTCGCTAGTTCAAACCATATTGTAACGTTCCAGGTACCAAATCTTTTCTGTTTACATAAGACAAAAGTCATCATTCTGTATTTCTTTTGATATAAGTTTATGGATGTTATCTGTGATCTTTTTATAAATTGCAGACAAAATAAGACTCAGCTTCGAACTACTGTTACATGTTTAACTTATCTACTAATATGTAAATCTAGGAACACAATATAGTTAAGTGGACAATACATAATACATTATAGATAGAAGCATGGATAGAACACAATATACTTAAATTAAAACAGCATGTGGAAAGTTTACATTGTTGATCACAAATGAGACTCAGTGATATACTATATGTTAAATATGTGCTGAATAGGTACGAATTTCAAGTAGCTGAGTGTGAAATTTACTAAAGACCAGCTTAAACTCAGTTCATAATCCACGTTGTGATTTAGTAATATGCCAATAACATGAATGACATTGAAGTTAAGGTGCTGTAGGTTATTTGTAATTGTTCAATACCTCCACGTGGAGTAAAGGTCTAATTGATGATCAACATGATTATGAGTTGAAAAGGAGATATTTTATTAAATTTTTCCCATTGTCAACGTTCCTGTAAGCCTCATCTTTGTCATATGTTATAGCTAAAAAGATTAAATAAATTTTAATTTTTTAATTTAAATGTTTAATGTATTTACAAAGTTTTTATTTAGGATATTATTATATTCTTCGTTTCATAAGGATAATAAATTATTGGATTCCATTTGATATTTATAGTGAAATTAAAGTTATAATAATTAACTTAATGGAATTAACATAACTTTATAAAAGAAATTATGTCAAGTAGGTAATTTCAATAGTTTGCATATACTCGTACTCGTACTTTATATGCAAAAGATGGTTTAAAAGGAAAGAAGAAAAAAACTCGATTTTATATTATAAACTACGTGATCCTGAACCCATTGTAAATTCAAACTTTGGAAAAATTGAATTTAAAAGTTTCATGAAACTTATGTAATTTATTCTTATCAAATAATAATAATAATAATAATAATAATAATAATAGTAATAATAATAATTTCTTTAAAATATTCATTTTGCCTTTTGTTCAACGTTAAATTTCTTATTGTAAAATCATAATGGTTTAAGTAATGTAAATAATTTTAATAAATATTAAATTTCTCGTTTTGAAATACTGCTGTTGATTCAAGTAGGATGACCTAATGCAGATATCAACTCATTTAATTACAAGTATCTCATGGCGATTTCTACCTCAATGAATCAGCCTTTCTGTCAACTAAATAGAATAAATAATGTCCTTACTCTGTCACAATAGCTAAACATTGTTAATGTTTAATGGCATACATACTGTGGTTCCGCTCACCGATACGTACCATCTCGCAATGAATACATTTGCGTAATAAATATGTGCACTAATTTAATATTTCAGGTCTGTCGAATACATCTGGCCAATATAAATCACAAATACGTGGATGTGGTTCGAAACAAAAAAAAAGGAATTTTCACTATACAGAAATTATTTTGTCCATCGTGAAACCTAGGATGCATGTAATAAGATAATACTAAATATATATACGAGTCTAAATTGAATAAACAGTTTTTGATCATTTGTCATTGCTATTTGCAGCAATTGTGGATTAATGGATTTCAGGTCTGTTAGCGAGTTTTTCGCATCGACGACATATTCATCAGATGCGCTAGTGTGCGTTCTCTCTCTTCAGACACCCATGCTCTATCTGTACTCGTTCTCGAGATATTTCAATTCTGTTGATTATGTTTTCCTGTTCAAATCCACTAAAATGTGACAAATTTTATCGTTTTTATTGGGATTGAAAATCAAGTACTACAACATAGACAGTGGAATGACAGCTTGAAGAAAACGACCATATTTTACCTAATTTTTAGATCATGTATCAGGAGAACATAAATATTAGAAATTGTTTTTCAAAGAAAAATTGAAATATCTCGTAAACGGTTGAAGATAGCGAGTTGGTGTCCAAAGGAAAATGACGTGTACAAAACCTGGTGCATCTTATGAGTATAGTCAGGACATTCAACTTGAATAAGTAATGTGGCGAAATCAAAGAATTGAGGTCTGTTAGTGAGTTTTCCGCATCAACGATATATTGCTCAGATGCATTAAGCTTTTGTGCGTCCTTTTTCCTCATACACCCATGATCTTTCTGTACCTGTTCTCGATATATTTCAATTTTTCAATAAAAAACACCTTCTGTTGATTCTGTTTTCCTGTTCAAATACACAAAAATGTGGCAAATTTCAACGTTCTTATTGGGATTGAAAATCAAGTATTACAATATAGATAGTGGTATGAATAGCTTGAAGAAAACGACCATATTTTACCTAATTTTCAGATCATGTATCAGGAGAACATAAATATTAGAAATTGTTTTTCAAGGAAAAATTGAAATATCTCGTAAACGGTTGAAGATAGCAAGTTGGTGTCCGAAGGAAAATGACGATATATTCATCAGTTGCGCTAAGCTAGTATGCGTCCTTTGTTCTTAGACACCAGCATGCTCTGTTTGTACTCGATCTCGAGATATTGCAATTTTTTAATAAAAAAAACCTTCTGCTTATTCTGTTTTCCTGTTCAAATGCACAAAAATTGTTCAGTTTCAACGTTTTCATTGGGATTGAAAACCATCGATTACTACATTGATAGTGAAATAACAGTTTGGAGAGAACGACCATATTTTACCTAATTATCTGTTCATGAATCAAAAGAACATAAACAATAGAAATTGTTTTTCACACAAAAATTGAAATATCTCGTAAACAGTTGATGATTGCGAGTTGATGTCTGAAAGAAAATGACGTATACAGTTTGTATATAGTTTCCGTGTAGATGATGGAGATATTAGGATATATTGTATGGTATGGTAAAACTCAGGTGCTTGCACTTAATATTTACAAGGACAGAGTTTGATACGGGGTATTATTAACAATCTCCTATGGAATGCATTCTGATTTGGGTTCGTAGATTTCGAATTTTCTTACAGGATGTTTTATTCAGATTGTTTTCGATGATGTCACAACTGCAAATTACAGATTGGATACGGGGGTACCACAGGGTGCCGTCTTGTTTCCCACTATTTATCAACTCTTGATTAATGACCTCTTACCATTAACTACTAGCCTGATACATAGCTACGTCGAGTACAGTACCCTGCAACTGCAAAGTGTTCTATTTTTACAAAAGTCTATTCACGTTCATGGTCAACGTTTTTCGCGCGGATATGAATATAGATCTAAATAATGATCTTAAAGTAATTTCTGATTGCAGACAAAGAAATCTCGTAAATTTCAATGTGAGTCAGATGAAAATTTTTTTATTTTGATCTGTTCATGGCGATTGTTCTAATAAGATCGCCCGTATTATGAATATTTGGATGTTTTCGCTACACACACGATACGCTCGGATTTGTAACTCGCATTCTTTCATTATAGTGTGACGAATGGAATGGCCGACTCTCTCCGATATCATTTGAGTTTACATTTGATGCCCTTCGAGACGTAAAAGTTCAAATGATTATGATGCACTCTATAACGAATATTTAAAATTTATTAATTAAAATTATTATAGCCATCTTCATTTATTACGAAATTTTTCTTAAATGTTATCATATAATTTTTAAACAATTTTAATATATCACAAACTGTACTAGAACTTGTAAAAGTATTCGGCAAGGAAATTATTATGGTAAAATTTATTAAACTTAGAATTATATAATCTACAGTTTAAGTCGACTTTAAGTATCATATCATCCCAAGAAATTACATAAAAAGTTGAAAAATATTTTGCTGGTAAGTGCGTTTTAGGAATTTCTCAATTTAACACACGATATATTATGATGTGGTTGTAAAGTTACAAAAATAAGGGTTCTGAAAATTTTCTTGTACAATTTTAAAGTTAAGTTGGATAATAATATATTATTAATTCAGTAAATACAGGCTTTGTCGAGTGATCTTTACGTATATTCGAGAAACATTTAATACCACATTTCATTAAAATTGGAAATTAAGTGGTTTGTTTGTATAACGATTATATATATTATTAATAAGCGAACAATATGTGTATTTACAACAACCCTATATATGTATTTAAAACCCATTTATCAGCCTTGCATGATGGGTTAATGGTTTACATTGGAGAATGTTAATAGTTTTCCTTCTTACAATATTTGCATAATATATAAAATGAATAAGGAACACACATAATCCCGTCTGTATATATATACAACATAATTTACATTCTCGTATTCATGCCAGAGTACTCGTATACCCTTTTGAAATAAATAAATTTTAGTATTTATAGTTGAGCATTTATTGACTAGTTACGTCCTTGTATTTGACATTCGCTTAATATTTATATGATTAAAATAAAATAGTATATGGCAAACTGCAGTCAACTTTGTGCTTCAATGTATTTTCCTGGAAAAACAGTGACATCTGGGCATACCTTAAAATGTAGATTAACTATACTTAGGAACATTTAAAGGAATGAAACGAATATCATAATTATATGTTATTGAAATTTCAATTAAAAAAGATCTGAACAGTTTCAATCAGAGAGAATAAGACCATTTTATCTTAAATCCGTATATATTCTAACCGCATCGACATGTCAATTGCCATACATAATATATTATGATAAATATTATTTATAATTGGTAAGTAATTCATACTCCTTTCGTTTCTGTTCATAGCTATTTATAATTTGAAAAAGAACTAACTGACTGATGGATGTATTCAATATAAGTCATCAGGATACTGTAACACAAACTTATTTGAAAGGAATAATGATGAATATGAAACTGCACTCAAGCTAATGCACACATATGTCCACAAGGACCAGTAATAGCCAATTGGAGAATACTTAATGTAGAAACAGATAGAAGTGAACAACTTATGTTCTTCTCATAGACGAAATTATAAAAATCTTTGATATTATACACCCAATTTTAATCTAAAAGGAGTGAGAAGTTTGTATGGGAGGTACTTGAAGTAGTACTTCAATTTTTTGTCACCATCGAACTTAGGCTCACAAATCAGATAAAAATGTTATGTGCAAAATTTCATAGCGATATCTCAAAGTATTCTCAAATTATCGTGCGCAAAAAAGGACGGACGGACGGACATGCTTAAATCAATTTTTTTTTCACTTATAAACACTTCTGTGTAATTTTTTTTTTCTGAGATGTTTATTTCTTGACGTTACATGTTCGGAATCAAATACAATAGACCCTTGGAACTTTGTTCCTAGGCCCTAAAAAGGCTGTTGCAAATATATTATCCATATACCAATAAAAAAATCGGTAATCATTGGGAAAACTTAAACCTATGGTGTTTAAGTTTTGTGCCCATGTGGTTCTCTGCGTCAGAAAAATGATATAATACACCTCTCTAAAATGGGGACTGTGATCTTTGAACCGAATTACAAAAGCAATTTTCCCTAAGTGGATGCTACAATAGGTTTCTAGACTGAGATACATGCAACTAAAGTATGTATTTACATAAAATATTATCTGAGAGCCAAGCATCTCTTCAAGCAATTGACTCGTATAAAATTATATCAAAAATAGTGTAAGACTGCAGATAAAATGCGATAATCAAAGAAAATGAGAAAGCAGATGAGTTTGCCATATTGGGCTCATCTTCAACATTTACTGAACATGAACGAAACATTCTGCGGAATAGCCAAATGCTCTGTCAAATCGGCTATTAAAGAGTGGGATGCTATAGTGAAAGGCAAAACTACTGTTGTAGTAGTGCACAACTGTGCGAAAAATAATGTTTTTGCAATCCTATTAAAGACATAAAACACAAAAGTTGCTTGGTGGGCTGAAAATGACTTGAGGACTATCAATGGCCTATATAACGGAACCTAGTGAACTGAAATACTATTTAATTGAAATTGGTAAATCTGTTGATTATACTTGTAAACGTACAAAATGTTAAATACAAGAAAGGAGAGAAAGGAAATCACTTATTTATTATTCATTTATTGTTTATTATGGTAGAAATATGAAATGAGTTCACTTTTGGTAAAGAATTCCGGAGGTA